>SZWC01005076.1:136464-161159 GCA_023375785.1 Penium margaritaceum | reverse complement strand
GGACGTTGAAGAGATTAGTTCTAACGTCCCCCCCCCCCTTCATTCCTTCTCCTCCTAGTATGACATTGTCAGTTCTGCCGGAAAAAAAAAAACAAGAGGAAGGTTTTTCACGCAAATCATGCATAGGGTGACATAGTAACCAAGCAAAAGTATTCATATTAGCATCCCTTAAGAGTCTAAATAATTGCTCACAATCCGGACCACATAATGGAAGGTTTTCCATGAGACTTTTCCTCATCCGTTTAATCAAAATGTGGATATAAATGGATTGCCAAAGTGCCACCCGTATTCGTTCAAACCATTTGTTTTCTGTTTGTCCATGCGTGCTCTCAAACATTGTGTATGGTTTGGGCGAACCTTTCCTAGATTACCTCAAGAAATGCTGTGTGGATGTAAATGCTAAAAAAAAACAACCAAAAATTCAACAAATGCGTTTGACGATACAACTTGATGTATAAGAATTCACCAACATATTGAAGAAGAACCTCATAAGGCATTTCTTCCATTTTTTTCATGAAGTTTGTTTAATCTTATGATGAATTGATTTTAATGATGTTCACTTGTTCCTTTATCGTGAACATTCAGTTTCACATGTTTATGATGAACTTCACAAAAAAAAAAACCTTTGAGAAATGTGGATGGGTTTTGAATCTTTAATTATGTCATGGAAACTAATATGAAGTAATCATTGGAATAGATTAATCTATTCACCTTCTTCTATGATGGTGGTTGAATTTTTTTTTCTTTTAATTACATTTTGACCCTGTTTGAAGCCGGGTTCACGAATCATACGAGTTTGTCATGAGGACTAAGTTCCGTGAAACAGGACAGGGAGAGGCGAAGGTTGGGGCATACAGTCCCACACATTCTTGCACCCTGATTGGGGGATGACCGATCCATCAATCACGATTTTCTTGCGGCACAAACACACAAAAGAAAGAAAACAAAGGATTACTATGTAACCCAAAAACATCCTAAGACCAGGTCATATCTGCTCACTCGCGAAGTCTTGGCGAGGATCTTCGTGGCTCGGCGATGGAGTTGCGATCGCGACGCTTGTTCTGGGGTTGGGTTTGGATACCTCCGCATTGGCCCCGCTGTCCTCCAAACGTCTACGATTCTGCAAGGCAAGAGTTTTATGGGCAGGGCTCGATCGTCCGCTGGACAGCCACGGGACCTAAGACTTACGCGGTCGCACAAGCAACCCAGAGCCCTGAACTGGGCGTCGAGCAGGTTTCAAATGCGGAAGTGAACAAACCCGCCCTGAGATGCCGGCCGGGGCTGCTCCTTCCTGCCGGACGGACGACGGCCGTCTTTGGCCGGCGGGAGTTTCGCCGGGCGTTTTCCCCACATCGCCGGCTTGTGATGGTCTTCTCGGCCGGTAGGTCGGCACGGGGATTGTCCTCGCGCCGAGCCCCACTATTTGAATGGTGCGTGCGCCCCCAGCCGGGGGCCGTTCGGACTGTCCCATGCTTAGCTTTCGACGGGTACTCCGTTTGCAGCCGAACGGAAACGTCGCAAAGCAAACAAACCTGTTTTCGTTGCGCAGTTTGTTTATCCGTGAAAGCCGGAATGAGGTGACTTCCGCCTTTATGAGCCTCATGGCTTATCCACATGAGATCAGATCTGACCCGGATCGGTTCGACCTCAGGGCTCGCGCATTTCATTTCTCTATAAGAGATCCCTTCGTTTGGATCCCTCGGGTCCCTGCAACCGGACCTGGCCTGCTGCTTGGTCCGTCGAACGTATCGTATCGCGGCCTAGGCTTGGAAAGAGTGAGGGAAATCGAGTCCTGAACCCATTCTTAATGAGAAAAGCGTTGAAAGATCCCGGAAGATTCGACGTCTCGAAAATGGATGAAACGCTGCCCGACCACCCGCTCGCCATTGCTCATCGCTGTCCGCTATCGTAGATCGCAAACCACACGCGGTCGCTTTTTCCCCAATAAAAGACCCATATACCGCGGGATTAAACAACCATATTTCTAAACGAAAAGTTCGATATAAATGATATTGCAGTTCGCCCTCTTTCCATTTGGGTGACAATAAAAGCCGCAACTTCACTTTGGACTTCTAGGTAGCCCACTTATGCTTTGAGATGCCTCCAGGATACATATTGTGTTCAAAAAGAATAATCTGGCATGATGGGGTATTTGGAGCTAACATGATTTATCCCGTTGCAGAAATGAACTGTCCATAACTTTGGAAACTGTTTGTCATTTAAATATGTCATTATCATGCAGTTTTCAATCTTCACATAAATATTCTGCTAACAATCTAAATTTGAATGACGCAATGAACCGACAACATTGACATTGACTTTGATTCTGGGTTTGGAGTCGTTATCTACTCGATTTGTGACTTTATGTTGATTTTTTGTACACGATGGACAAGTTCAAAATCGCGGGACCAGAGTCCCTCTTTCGCATTTTTCACGCAGTTCTATTGTCAAGACATTAGAGCGATGCATCCAAATTTCACAGACTAGAATAAACCGCCATATCAATGGATTCGCGATTCGACGTCGCTTTATGTGCGATGCTTCACATTTCGTTAAAATGTCAACTATTTGAAGCGATGTTTTTGATGGGTTTCCACCTGCGATTTGTTCTTGGTTTGGCTAAAACCAGTTTTCGGTAGATGTTTTACCGTTAACGTCTTCATCACGGCAACTTCTAGTGATTGTAGCGATTCATGCAGATAAGAAGTAACCCAAACATTAAGAAGCATGCAACGTAGGCGCAACTCGCCTTAAAATTATGAATAATTTGCGAGAGGCTAATGATTTAGCGATAGATTCTCACAATCAAGAAGGCGTAATTGCAAGCACTAGCAAGCGCTCACCCTATAGCTCGCCGAGCCGCCTCCCACGCCAAGTCGTAGAATCACATCAAAATCAATGTCGCCGCTTCTACGCCTGAGTCCACTCATAAGTTGAAAGATTCCACTTACAACATGGCAAATGACCACTTACCTAATGGGCTACCTTGTTACAATCACTCTGACTACAAGGCAGCCTCAATGACACCTTCAGAATTTGGGGCCAATTAATCTCCATACACAAAATCCAAGGTGAATGGAGTGACGAATCTGCCATGTGACAGGGATGACTTTTGCAAAATTCTCAAAAGGGGTACCCTGGTAATCTGTTGCTTTTTCCTTACAAGGAGATCGTGGTTACGCCAAATGGAGCACAAATGGTGAATAGGTAGAAGTTGTAGGGAAAAACATGATTCAAAATTGGGGACACTCAAGCAACATAGAATCCAGGGTAAGTTTACTTCGATAACAAGTGTTGAAGCGATCAAACATGTGCATACAAAAGAAAAGTTAATGAAGCATAGTCTCAATCATTGGGTTGGATGTCAAGGGACTCATGCAGAATCACGTCGTGAGTTTGTTTATTCGACAAGGTCCTTTGAGAAGCCGCGGTTCTTTGAAAATAGATGGTCAAGATGCACAACACATCCTTTTAAAACTAGATTTGTAATGAGTCGTTGAGTAGACGACCAAAATCGTCATTTCATTTTTTGTTGGTAGCTTCAGAAGAATGATCAAAGCTATGGGAATTTAAGCAATACCCACATCAGACAATGTAGTTTGCGCATTTACCCCTGACCATGAGATTGAATATCGCGATCCTCGCGACATGATGGGTTTTTTGTGTAATAAAAATGCCCTTTAGAAAAGATTCGCGACTCATGTACGTTTGGAACCGAATAATGGTTGACGACAACCGAAAGAAAGTCCAAATCCAGAATGCTCTCCACCATCCCAATCTCGAGAGTTTGATGATAGTTAACCATGAGCAACTTTAGTGAACTCGAGAATGGGGGAATGGAAATTGGCTATGCAATCGTCTAAGCAAATGTTTGTATTTGCCTTTTGGGCGTTGAATCACGATGTATTTACCCCATACGATAAAGTCTAGACATTATCCAACAAATCATTTTCGACACAGAAGACGCCTCGTAACATTCAGGAGATATGGGTTGTATTAATGTTTGGTCAAATCTTAGGCCTCGCAAGAGCGGGGCCTCGGAGGTTCCCTTTCAATGAAGGGATAGCCAACGTATAGAACGTTGGTTGGTTTCTCGTTGTCCGCCCTCAATTGTAGGTGACGCGCACTGGACGTGGTTGCTTGATTCACCGACCCTCGCATAGTGATGACTCTTAAGGAAAGAATGCAACCATCTTCACGCCAAGTGCAGCCTGTAATGCTTTGGTGAAGAGTAATTATAATTATTTTGAATGCCGGTGTAGCTTAATAGGTAAAGCAGTTGAATTGAAGTTAGCCGGCTGCAGGTTCAAGTCCAATCACCAGCTTAGAAACATCACATGATCTTGAGTGGGATCTTAAGATAATATATGTGATGTAGTCGTATGACGCTAGCTGAATCGCACCCCTCTGCATGCTAAAGCAACTTTCTCCCGGACAATGAGGTTAACACTTTTAAAAAAGCCACTTCGTGACTTATAATAAAGCCACTTTTGAAGAAGTCATTTCGTGTCGCAAGTTAAACAAGTGGGGCAAGCGGGGGACAGGGCTATCAATATGGATGAAGATCGAGTCTAACCAAGTACAAAAGTATCTGATTAAATTGAATTCCTTTGTTTCAATTTTGGATGAGTGCTCCGGACACGTCATTCTTGTAGTTGAATAAAATTAGTTTTGGTTACTTCACCCATCATTCATACTTTTTTTAAGTTCTGCTTTAGTGCTAGTGGGTGGAGGTATTTGATTGATGGTTTATCCTCCATTAAGTGCTTTTACAAGCCATACCGGTGGTTCTTTGGATTTAGCTATATTCAGCCATCATTTCTCTAGAATTTATTTTGTTTTAGGTTCTATTAAATCCACCACCACAAGTGTTAACATGCGTGGACTGAGAATTACTATGCATAAAATACTACTTTTCGCATGGTGTGTACTAGTTACCGCATTTTTGTTTTTATTATCACGACATGTACTTGCAGGTGCTATAACAATGTTATTGATTGATCAAAATTTTTGTACTATATTTTTTACCTTGGTAATGGAGGAAATCCTATATTATATCAATTATTATGGTTCTTCGATTGAGTTGGTCCCACTTTGGTGTAAACTTAAGTGTGCGGTGGGCCAAATCACATATCAATTTTATCGGCAAGCAACCTTACCCTTGAAACCTTCTTTAGCTTCACCATCTTTTACTCTAAAAGATCTTCGCGCGAGCTTATTCTATTGTTGTGGTCGCTATCGCGACCTAACTGAGGGGGGGGGGGGGGGGGGGGGGACTACCGCTGTCTTATGCTTGCGCACCTTTATCATTGTTTTTAATTAAGCAATACACGGTTAAAAGACCTTGTAAAGTATGTTTGGTATTTCTGACTCAACAATAGGATTTATCAGACTACTATATTTTGCTGCATGCAAACCGAGTGTAGTCTTCGGTATATGATTTCACTTTCAACTAAGGGATTTTACTTTTCAAAAAACGGTAGATGAGGAATTTTGCCCGAGTCGGCGATGGTGTCGCGTAAAAGCGACCGTGGAAACTCGAATTCCAAGCCGTGGCCCGAGCCTATCGTCCTTTCCAGATGGCGATTCTCGGCTGACAAACCAGTTCCCAGCTGGGACCGACATCCGCATCAGCAGGAAGGACTCTTTGGTTGGATAAACTCGTTTGCGACGCTGCCGGGAAGGGAGCTAAACGGCTTGATAAGATCGGTTGAGAGTCGGAAGTTTCCTGGAGAAGGAGGATTTTCGCTTTCCGTCGCAAATGGACAAACGTCTTAAAGATCAGAGTGTCCCCTAACACAATTTGCCTCAAACGCAACAAAGAACTCCTTAGGAACGGACCTATACTGAATAGCTGACATCCGTCGTGAACCTGACGTAGCTTTCGTCTTCAATGTTCCAATGTCCCTCGAGCGATTGCAAAGGGCGATCCATCCGTCAATTTGCAGTCGATGAGATAATGAAATTCTCGATCGATGGAACTTGGAACGCAGGCAGCCGTGTTCAAATACTTAGAATGTAGATTTTCTGTATCCGTATCTTACTGTGAAATGAAATTCAGAAGAATCCCCTTTGCGGGATGGAATTTTGAAAAAACCTGTCGTAAACGGTTTTGCAAGTGATTCTATTACTAAGGAGGTGGATTTTATGCCCGAATATACAAAACAATCAAACAGGCCACAGACAATAGTGATCTGAATGGAAGAGTAGAACCTAACGGAAAGAAAAACGAATAGAATTGTAGGCACAATGAGCCATGATTTCGAACTGATCCAGGTCAAATATGATCCGTTGTGGCAGAACACTGGGTGCAGCCTTTAAACCCTGGAATCCGATAGCCAATATTTTTCGTTGTGACGCTGGATTGTTGCTTTGGAGAGTTGTGTTTACCAAATCACCGGGGTAGCATCCAGTGTGATTCTCACAGTTTGGTATGTAGTCTTTTGACTGTTATAATCCAGATTTTATATATGTATCAATGAGGTATCCAATGCTGATTGGAAAAAAATCATGCCCCACAAAAACCATCCAATGTAGTTTTCCACCCAAGAGTGCAACACAAGTAGTTAAAAACCTTCATACTCGTCATGGAAGACTAAATTGTGTCATACCCAAGCAAATCAAACACACCCTTCTCAAAATATCAAAACTTCCTATAGACACCCTATTAAACTTCAAAAAGATACATTTACGCGTTAAGATACAGCTGCATTTTGAGTTTTTATATAATTTCCCTATTGCTACTATAATAAGATCTTATGCTCATTCAATGCCTTCGCCAACAATCAGGACATACGTAAGAACCCAAACTCACACTCATGGATACGTGAGAGATAGTAAACCAAGGGTTCGATTTCTATGAATTCAATCTGTTAGTGCATTCAACAGCTCTTTTTTAGCATAACATCATTTATTGAAAAAAACAAAGACAGTAACACTACTTAATGCATGCTAACAAGTGATTCATAAACAAGTCCCTATACAAAGAAAATCGTTCTAAGGATTGAAATTAAGTGTTAACTGGTCACACCCATTCCAATGTGTCTTCTCACACGTGTTTGAGGTCTATCAAATAGACGTAATGGAACACTCAATCAAAACAGATTTTCAATGATGAAATAAACACCATAATAGAAATATTGGGCCCTCTCACCAAATTTCACCCGCACTCTAAAGAGTATCCTTTGAATAATGCATATCCACGTTGCCTCCAAAAACCTATACAAGGATTTTGAAAAACCTCAACAAAATGATCATAATCATCTTCTAATAACAATCAAGCAACTTTTGTATTTGTGACATTTTTTTAAGATAACATACAATCTTTCATATAAGAAGGTTTTGCTAAGCCTTCAGTTTATGAAATCTTCAAGAGATGAATGCACTTAAGAACTCGTTCTTTGGTGTAAAAGAAACAAAAACTAAACACATGCGAGGTTAACCACTTTTCTTACCTCCACGTTTTACCCTAGTATGCATTTTATAAGAACATAATTCATATTCCTTCCATCCTTAAGATATGGGTCTCTATGACTCTTTAAAGAATAAGGCAATGCAACTCTTAGTTGAAACACCTACAAGCAATTGTGATGATAATGTTCCTGATTGAATATTTTGGTTCAGACTTGTGATGAATGTTATGGTGAAAGCATTAATCGTGCACATCCATGAGTACCTATGTTGTGTTGAATAATATTATGAGAATAAAAATGTGTTGTAAAATTCCTGTTTAATGAAAACATAATATTTTGAACGACTGATATGGATTTAAAAGGGGAAAACAATCTTATTTCAGTGTAAATGATGCTGATAAATAGTTTGGAAAATTATTCTTTCTATACCAATTGGTTAACCTTGCTGAAAACATTTTACACATTCTTCTCAATTTATCTCATGAAGAAGAAAACAATTCAGCCACACAAGTATAAAAAACAACAGTTAAGATGATGTTTTCAATCTCGAGTTCTTCCTTCGAATTCGTGAACTAACAAAAACATGTCACACCACTTAACTGTAAGCCCCACTTTAATCTGGTTTAACGCATTCAACAATCATTCAATTTAAACAACAATGTTAAAAATAACATCTTCATTCAAATGGGAAGCATTTCTTTCATTTATGTGACCGATTTCATACCTAGACTGAGAGGTTTATGATAACCTTCTTCATTCCTTGGAAAAAAATAGTTTGAACTTTCACAAGCTTTGTATACCTTTCAAGGAATTGATTTAAACTTAACAAATTGATTTGTACCTCATTACTGTCCATTTATATAAAACCAAATGGTTGACACCACATGAAAATGTTTTTACGTGGTTGATCTACTATACTTTAGGACATACAATATGTGGAAAATGTTTATATCATTATTTCTACCTTTGAAATCCCTTTGTCATGGAAATGTGTGCATCCAAGTGATCAAAAAACAAGGAAACAACACACTTCATTTTTCTTTGTGAAGGTAATATAAAATGTAGAATAAATGATTTAAAATCACAAAAAACGAATATGAAAGAAAAAAATGTCAACTATATCTTCGTTCATTTTTAGAACAAAAGGTAAATTATTTTGATATGAATTCAAATAAATAAAGAAAAAACTCGGTGAAAAAGAACGAGATATATGAAGAGAGAGAAAAAGACAAGAAGAAGTGGAAGATACAGAGAGATGAAGAGGGAGAGAGAAAGAGAGAGATGGAGAGAGAGAGAGGGAGAGTGAGAGTGTGACAGAGAGAGAGAGAAAGATTTAGAAAGAGTTTTATTTTACATCGTTCAAGCTCCCTTTGCCTAATGCGTCCATCCCGGAAAGTAATGTGTTTTGTTTGGCTTCCATTACTTACGAATAACTCTCAACCGAAAACAAGTTTATTTTAATGTCAATCCCACAAATGTTTACAAGATTTTCCTTTACACAAATCACAACATAACCAAAATGGTAAGTTACAAAACAAAGGCTTTTCTTAACTAAACAAGAAATAAATGATTGAAAAAATCATTTCCTTCCTTAGCATTTCATATAATATGTTATATCAACGTGTTCTATTTTTGTTTTTGAATTCCATAAAACAACCAGGAGAAAATTCTCACTCCTATTCAAAAAATTGATGTGACAGTATGTATCTTTCACACTTGAAGGATTCTCTGATTTGATTGTAATGCTCTCCATACTCGGTGAGAAATACTCTGACAAAACAAAGATTAGATGGAATATTTTGAGAAACAAATATTAAACTCTAAATTCAAGGTTTCAATTAAGTTTTTCTTTTGCCACAGCGCGTGAGAAATTTATCGAACAAATAAAAAAGTAACAATTGATCTTCATTCAATAACAAATTGTGGTTAGTGTTTCACAAAAGTATAAAACTTAATTGAAGCCTGATTTCATGAAAAAACCGAAGAATCCATTTTAATTTTATCAAATCCAAAAACAAATCAATTTCCTTTTGAAATAATTCAAGTAAAAAAAACTTTTTAACTAATGGGAAATTCATGTTTTTGTTTTTGGTCTTATGGGACTAAAGTGATGCAAAACCGTCAAATAAGTTGTGTTTCACAGTGAAACTCTGTTTTTAAGTTAGGTCATATGTCTTCCCATCACTTTTCCATAGTATTACCATGAATTAAGGTACCCTTAATTCAAAACTTTATCAGAATATGATTTTCTATAGTCATGTTTAACTGTATGAAAAGATAAGCATTGCTCATGTTCTGTTGGAAAATTTTGAAGAATTTCAAAATTCATGCACTCTTAATTTGTTAGTTCCATGCTATGTATAATATATTTGAAGGATATGAATTAATCAAGAACAAACCTATGTCAGCTTTTCAGAAATGTCTTTCTTAAACTTCAAATATGATACAAATCCTTAAATTTCCCTTCTATAACTAACCCTCATAAGAAACCTCAAGACAAACCAAAATCATCAGAGTATCCTTGCCAAGACATTGAAATAATGTTATGAAATAATTTCTTATCTTTAATTCATATCAATTGAACCCATCAAAAATAGACATTTATCCTCAAGTTCGAATTATTGTATTTGACTAAAACAAATTTGACTTGTAGGAATTTGAGTGATGTAAATACAAGTTCACATGAGTGCTAATGAGATGACAAATGTTTTTTGAAAACATGTGTACAAAGGCCTCTCAATACGATGAACATGACTAAAGATTGTACAAAATAATGAGAAATATTTTTTTTCAACTAATTTTAGCAAAGTAGTAGATGTTGAAAAGGAAAATGTTTTTGCAGTCTAACAGATGTACATGAAACCTAACTCATGACTTTGAATAGTAACAGAAACAAAACTTTGTGAGAAGACACATTTTGAAGGTTATGTACATTGAGCTTACTTCATGAATTTGAAAAACTAATAAATTGAATGTAATTAAAATCCATTGAACTTATTAATCATCCCCTTGATTTATTGTACAATAATGTATGAGAACTAGTTCAACATTCACCAAATACATGAAAGAATTGCTTTAATGGACATTGTTCATTTTGAAATGAAGTGTGCAACCGACAACTGAAGACTTAAGAATAGTTTTGAAAACATAAAACCTAATCTTTTTCATTCCACGTGCCATTTCCACATAGGGAATGAGATCTTTGCAAAGTTTTCAAAGTTGGGGTCAGGTGACACATTGGATTTTTCATTTCAGAACTCCTTTAACCTCAGCCCAGTGGTTATTTATTAGTTATCTTCAAACTAGAAGTTAGCCTCAAACGTTTTGTCGGCTTTTCACTTTTTCAAACAAATTTCTTGGAATCATGAGTCGCTTGATAATTAGTGAACAACAATTTCTAGAGATATGAGTGGTGCATATGCTACATTCCTCACCTTTTGCTTTGAAATATCTTGACTCATCCTTTCTCACAACTTTTTTTTCATCCCATACATTGTGATGCAATAAGAGGTGTAATCTAACATAAGTTTTTGATTGTTTGCTGTCCCAAACACAGTTTCCTAATGTTGAGGCAAAATCATCCACATGCTTGTAGTTTATGTGATTATGATCCTTTTCTTTCTAACATATAGTAAGGTTGTACGATCTTTTGGCTCTGAAACACATGATTCACTTACAATCCTTTAACTTTCTTAGCAGGTATTTGTTAACATCTAGTGAAAACTCCACACACGTGTGTATGAGTGCCAAAGAGTATGTACTTTGGGACGTTCTTTATCCTTCCCATTTTTAAGATTGTATTTGGTATGTTTTCCCCCACAATCTATGTGTTGCATCCTTACGAAAACAATGAAGGTTCACACAACAATTTGTATTTCTCTTTGGCATGATATCTTTTGAGGGGTGGTTATTGACATCACAAATCAATACAAGCTTCTTAGTATGTGCGAAATAGGATTTGCACACAAGACTATTCCATTTGCAACCACGTAAGCATGACTAGGAGTAGGCCTACCAACCCTTATTTTATATTGATGGTTTTTGTTTTGAAATCAACCATGTTCCACCTAGTCCAAGCAGCTCAAATTCTTTTCTATTCTCATGGTTGCGACACATCACAGACATAAGACATGTTTTTGGAGTTTACTTGTTTTCTCTTTTAAACATTTCACTCATCTTCAAAGATGGCGATTATAGTAATTTGACACGTTTTATTGCCATAAAAAGTGCTAACAACTCAAACATGCTTCAGCCTAAACGATATTACTCCCAATATTGATCTCTCAATTTTTGTTTGAATTGCGTACTATAGGTTGCTCCTCACATACTTGTCAATACGTAAGGACAGTTAACCGGTCTATACAAGTGTCAGTTGCATCCATACAAAAAGTAATTAGAACATGGCTTTCACATAAGGGGTGTACCATTTTTCACAATCCATGCACTACAAAATGAAGTAACACCTTTCGTGTGTTTATTCCATGTGGTTGTAATCATACAATATACAATCATATTTTATATTCATTGAACGGCTTTTGACCACTTGTCTAATGGTTCCATTCACGGACCCATGAGTGAATAGGTTTTCTAAGTTGCAAGAATCGATGATTCTTCATTGTCTTCTATCAAGTAAATTCAAACATTCAACACAATTGAGTATTTCTCACATGCGACATCAAACACATTAATAAAGGCTATCATCCTGATTGAAGACATCTTATAGAAAGCAGCATTTTGGATTCCAATTCACAATGTTTGAAAAACATGTTATGTTTTCATGAAGCATGGAAATTCAACCAAACCATCCCCAAATCAAATCGAGTTCAACTTTTATAGCATAAACTTGTTGAACAACTAGCGTGATTATGTTGAACGTTTGCAATTATTCGATTTTCACCCATGGAGGACAAATCGCATTTATAAACACCCTTTGTGCCAATTTGACGACCTTCTTGGTACCAAAAAAGGTAACCTTTATGATCTTTGTTTTGGAGAGGTTATAAACATGACTTGTTGCATTTCTTTACACATTGTCATAGCACATATGGTACTACACCAATTAACATGATAAAGAACCTGGAGCATAACATGTTTAGAGCATGATGTGAACCACCAGTGGACTTTGAAAGCATGCCAAAGTTTTTGAGACTTCTTTAAAATGATGATTCGTTAAGTGGTTGATCAATCCACCAAGATGTGCGTGCTAGCCCATTGTTGGCAAAAACACAATTGACTTATAGGTTGCCTCCTCAATCATAAGGTTTGGGAAGTAAACCTAGATTGCATGGGATTCCAATGGTGACATGGTCCTAAGTTTGAATGCTTTGAGATTGTGTTAGAATGGTGGCATTCTATAAGCTAAAAAGGAGGGTTTTTTATTTCCCTTAAAATCGAAAATTCACTAACTTGAACATGAGCTTTGTCACAGATATCCGTTGACCCTCATTTTTCTACGAAAATCTATGATATGCACACTCATCAAGTGATACCATAAAAAAGGTATCAGTTCAAATGTTTTCACTTTTGGCATACAATTTATCTCATTACACGTAAGAAAGAAACTCTTGCAATCTTCAACCACCATGGTTCACTTGGTTCACTTATTCAGAACCCATGGAAGAGTCTTTGTCCCTCTGTAGAAAATCTACTACTTCTAATAGGAATTATCATTGTCCATGTAACATCTTTACTGGTTAAATCACATATTCTTCAACGTCCATACTTGTATGGTACCACAATGTGTATCCATAAATACTTGAGTGCTGCATTGTCAACTGTTTTGCGATTGTGCATTTATTGAAGAGTATCATCCTTGGAATGTTCAATCACGGACCAATGTTCATATCAGCCATGATGAATGATGCACGTGAACTCAGATTTGAACCGATGAATCTAGTACAAATTTTACCCTAGTAATATGTCGTTTGTTTTTTGGATTAAGGATGGCGTGCTAACATAATAGGTCTTCACAACATCTCATAATCCAGGCATGATTGAGGCCTTGACATCAAATTATCACATTGGCAATGAAACGGTGTACTTGAATGGGACATTTCATTGTCCCATAAGAGGTATGTGCTTATAAGAACAACGTTTTTGGTGAAATGATGACACCATTCTCATTTGAAAATTTGATTTAAACTGTAGACATGATCAAATCTTATAAATCGTTTGAGATCATTTGTCCAACGTACTTGTTCATAGCTTCATGTCATGATCAATAAGCCAATAATCCGTGGATGGGGTTTTTGTTCATGTAGTCTAGGTTTTCCTTACATTTTGTGTCCAAATCTCCAAATGGGTGAAGTATGATGGCTTGAATTTCATACCATGATCAATCATAAAACTCTTGTTGGCGTGTTTTGGAATAGGTGCTTAATCAGAAAGAGTTTTGAATCATGTTCCATGCGTGGTTACAAAAGGTTTCATCCACCTTGAGCATGGTGTACATCAAACGATGTATTCCTTGACATAAATGTTTTGGATGTAATTTTTCATGCAACGATACAAAAGGGAAAGTTTTTAACCTCTTTTGGTACTCACTTTATGTAATGATCAACATTTTCATGACCTTGTTTGAATGTTTAGGCATACATCTGTTCACCACGACCATGTTTGATGTACTTTTCTTTAAATTCACTCCACTTATGTATCGTTTTCTTTACTTTGGTGGTCTATCCCAAGCTAGCACAAGGTTAAGGGTTAGCTATTGCTAGTGGATGAAGCAGGGTACAATTAACACCTACGTTACCGGTGCAATCATCACTTTTGAAGATGTGTTACAGCATTTACACTAGTGAGATCGTCAAAGTAAGGCTCATGGCCATGGTGTTTTGAGGTCTTTCATTAATGGTGCATTCTACACCCATGAAGAATATGCATCCTGTAGCATGTTTCAATCATGCAATTTTCATTTTTGATAATAATGCAAACAACAATCTTTTCAATGATTAATTCAACACTGTCAAAGGCTATGTTGAGAAAGACCAGTTTCAACGACCGAGTTCTACTTAAGTCTCATTCTAGATGTCTTATTTACATGGAGATTCTTCTCCAAGTTTATGGGCTCATATCTTGTCCCTAGCTAGTGAACCTTCATCTTCAAGTACATCTTCAACCTCCGTGACCCTTCAGTAACTAGTAAATCCTTCAACTTCCCCGTGACCTTTAAGATGGTAGTGACCCTTCAAGGTGACACTACAACTTTCAAGTGAAACTTGCAAAGGCCTGGATGGTTATGCAACTAGCCAGGTAGTTGTGCAACTCCCTAAAACTTCCTAGTCAAGGTTCATGTGAGAAGGATTTCCAAACCTACTTAAGGGAAACTAGTTATCTTAGTCCAGTATACATTGAGTTGTTTATCTTAGTAGTCATTCGATAGGCACCCCTAGCTCCCTCGTCCACATCTCCAAGTGCTGCCTCGAGCACTTGAATCTTCTATTATGTACATAATACATCGTCACTGAGGTTCTTGAGTCAGAAGGCATCTAGGGAAAAAACTCTACTGTTCAAGCTACATCCAATTCTTACCCCCAGCACTTGGTGCGCTACTAAGCTTGTACTGTTACAACACCTACTCTACGCATTTGGTGTCAAGTCTTAGCGTGACTAAGTTGTGTGGAATGAGATCCTTGTACATGTTTCTCCATGTGATACATGTGTACCTCTATATGATAACTAAATGTGTGTGATAAACCTTCTGTCCAACTGTGCTTTTATCCACTTATGGTCACGTTTTCTTGTCGGGCTATTCATTTAAAGCTAATGATATTTGTGACATTGGCATTTACCTTAGTCTTAGAATTCGATCTTCTATGTTGTTCATGTTCATAATTGAACCCGTACTTGTTTATCTAGTGAGAGAGACCCTCATACAAGGATTTTCTCTAATGCCTATGTGATAAATATGGAAGGCAATTACATTTTCCTTTCAATGTATTCCAAGTACAAATGATGTACCCAATATCCTTGGTGTGATAGGCACGCACGTGGATATGCGACCAAAACTATACTTTTGTTATATCTCTTTAGAAGATGAGATGTGAATTCCACATTGTTTTTCTACAAATTCTTTCAAAATATGTGATTCAATAACAACTAGGAATTTCTCCAATTTCGAAACCTAGTAAAGTTTTCCAACCGATGTATGAGTTGTTGTGAAATGAGCACTAACGTTGATGACTTGACCATTGCTGATGCAAACATGAAATCAACACTTGTTTTGAGAAGCTTGAATACTTGGTATTGTTTCAAATTTGCTCTTGATTTGAATGGTATTAGCACGTCTGGTTACTTTTTCATTTGAATCAAGAATGTTTATTTATTTTCATCATCATTGTCGTATTGTAATTGAATGTATGCCACCATGGTCGATTTATTTAAACTATTTTGTCTAGTTTACACAAGGCCATGTCATGGCTTTGAATGGTAACTCCTTTGATGTTGACTTAGAGGTTTTAAGTAATAGTTGTGCTGAATACATCGTATTTAGGCCACTATGTTTGGTTGCATTCAAAAGCCAATTTCAACTCGTGGAATACCTTTTACCTTCAAAAGCGACACTGTGTAGTGTATTAGGAATGTAATGAATCTATCTAGTTTTCAATTTCTTGAAAACCAGATAGATGTCCAATGGGAGATCTGTATTTCCAATGCACTCTTCTCTTAGAAGCCCACGACGGACTTGGTCAATCCTGGGCTTTCTTGAGTAGATCATCCTCATGTCTAGTGTTATTCTACCCTAGATAACATTTTTTAGGCATATCATCATTCCAAAAAATTGAAATGCTAGAACTAAGTTGTAAACATGCTTTAATGGGATCGAGAACAAATACCAAATGGAGGACCAGCTCCTTAACTTGTGTGGAACTAACTGCATGAAAAATGAGGCTATTTAGGAACAAAAACTTGCAAGGCCCTCATTGAGTTGAACCTTTTCTTTTCCACAACACAATGGTTTTAATACCAACAACTATAATAGTACAAAAACAATATTGTATAAAAACACCACCAGTGCGTTTGACGTCCATAGGCTCATGTTCCCCGTTAGTGAGGGGAGGAGGGAGGAAGCTTCCTTCTTGCCTTCATAGGGTCCTTGAGAGGGGGGGCGGAGAGGGAAAAATTTCTTTCTCCATGTCCCCTAGGGCTTTCTGTTTGTTTCTAAGAAGGGGAAAGGGGATAAATTCCCCTTCTCCTCCCCATTAGACTGTCAACCTACATGAGGGGGGAAGGGAGGGGAGAGCCCCCCCTCTCCTCCCCCTTAATTTTGTGAACACAATGGACGAGGGGGAGTGGTGAAAAATCATTCCCTCTCTTCCTTGATTGCACCTTCAACAGGATGATTGAATGGGGGGATTCGCCCCTCTCCTTGTTTCTACTGTCATCACCATGGACAAGGGAGGGCACATTCTCTCCTCACCCCCCCCTTTGGTGGTATTGGTGCCGTGGATGAGTAGGGTTGCGGAACTCTCCCATCGCGTGCCCCCATGGGTGCTAAGGAGCCATAGATGAGGGGGGAAGTCGTTCCCATTACTAGCTTCATTTTGCAATGTTTGTTCCATGGTCGAGGGGTGGAGGGAGATTCTCCCATCTCCCACCATTTTGGCACTAGCACTCCCATGGAAAAGGGGGGGAGAGGGACTCTTCTCCTTATCCTCCCCTTCGGCTATGTTGTGACCATTGAGGGGGGGCAAGGGAATCCTTCCCTTCTCCTCTTTTTGTGCCATACAATAAAGCAAGAGGGACTCTCATCTCTCTCTTTTTTGGTGATAGCATTGAGACCATGCTATACAGTGGAAGGACACAGTTTTCCCCTCTCCTTCTCGTTTGGACCATTGGCAGTGTTGAAGCAGGGGGGTTGGAGAGGGAGTTTATTGCTCTTCTTACAGTGATTCCCAAGAATGAGAAAGGGGGCAGAGGGGACGCGGCTCCTTTCTCGGCATGTCGCACTTATGTGGGCTTGCTTGGTCACTCGGTGGGCTTGTTCAGGACGTACTGACTCTTATGTTGGGACCCCCCCTCGTTTTTGGCTGATTGGAGGTCAAGTTCTCAATTGCTTATGTAATGCTTGTGGGGGGTTAGTATTCAAACTCCGGGCCATCCTCTCCCATTGTAGATCGCGTGGTGTTTAGACCAACTGGACTACTTCATGTTGTTGTAAACTTTGTTGAGATCTTACTTTCCCTACTATGTCAGAATCTAATGTTTAACTCTTTTTTACGCCCACATTTGTTTTTTGAAAAAGCTTCAGCTCTTATGCCAATGTAACGTTTGCCGTATGTTTTCCATCAAAGTGTTGAATGTTAAAACTGGCCCGAAGAAATAATCTTTTGAAGAGGTGGGGAAAATGGTTGCCTCAACCAAAATCTATTATTTGCCGAGGCAAACTGTGCCAAAAATGGATGCTATTATCATAAGGCATTTTTATAAACATAAACATTAATCCTACTTGTGCTTAATGGCATTGCCATTTTTAAAACAAGATCCTAGCAATGGTTCACAAGTGGAAGAAGAGTGACAAATTGGATTTCCATTACAACAATTGATTCATCTCAAATCATGCTAATGGTTACATTTTGGGCTAGAGTCACACCCTTCAGCCCATATGCATTCCTTCGGCTTTCAGCTACTCAAAACATAAGCCTCAAGTACTTGAAACACCGGATATTGATTAAATGACCATTCGTATTTGTAAATACGGTGCATATGGTATAAGTGCTAATTCAAATCATTCAAGTTTATGTTCATACTTCTGATTGTAGACATCTCTCTTGACTTGAATGCATGTACTTATGTTCGAAAAAAGAAGTGGGTGAGTAAAAAAGAGAGAAGTGCATAAGCTATCATAACTTTACTTAGTTTTGAAAAAAAGACCATGTTTGGTCAATTTCAACCATTCCATACAGATTTTTCTTACTCTATCACCCCCTTTGTAAGAGTGGGTGCTCTCTGAAGATTTAACCTTGGTGTGTGGAGAGCATAGTCGCAGCGGAAACGTAGACTTGGAAAAGTCTAGAAGCTAGAGCTCAAAAACATAGGTTGATCAAATTGAACTGAGTGAAAGGTATTCATACTATCCAGCCGGCTAGTTGTAGCCCTGAGCCTAATGCTTTCCTAGCTTGCTACAACAACCTACTTGCACCTGTACTAGGTGCCCTACTTACACCTGAACTCAGTGCCGTACTTGCACTTAGTGCCTTGTGCGAGAAGTCCTTGGTCGTTGATCATCGAGATCAATTGTCATTCTTCTCTCTCGCCAAGCAGCCGCGTTAGTCTCGTATGGCTCTTTGCGATGGGTGCGGTTGCCTTGTTGTACATGCCACCAAAGAACTACTATCGACGTTGATCTCGCAAGTTGTGAGGGTCGACCGTCAAATCATCCCCTCCATAGGCACCGTAATTGATACGCTACACGCCGAGATGGCGAAAGCCACCCTCGTGTGGCGTGTTCGAAACGCCACACAAAGGGCAAGCAAAATGCCCCCTTGGCAATGGCGTGCTCCTCACATTGTTGCTTACTTGCTTGCTCCTCATCGCTCTTGTGAGCTGCGAGCCGACGCAGTCAAGCCGAACCTCCCGGCAAACATCTGACCGAAAGATCCAAAAAACAGAAAACATCCTCAATGCCCCCAAAACCCCGGTGAGACCTCAAGTATGCCGAAAAAAAGAGGGCACCTTGTTGCATTCACCACCCCCCGTCCGAGGCCTGACATACTAGCGCGCCAAAGATACTCCTGGAGAATAGTGTCGGTACAACCGATATGGAAGTTAACCTCTAGCTCCCAAGATTCATGCTGTTCCGAGTACCCCTTCCACTGCTCCAAATGTTTCTCGTCGTCTCATGAAGTGGTCCAGGAGAATCTTTTCCATTTTTAACTCTTCACTTCCTTCAATTGGGACATTAGGAGGTGGAGTTGTCCCATAACCCTTGCAGAAGGTGTTGGGGTCGTGATACACATGATGCATAGAGATGTGGAACACCGGATGGATGGTGTAGTGAGCTGGAAGCTCCAGCTTGTATGAAATGGCTGAACGCTTCTCCAAAACACTAAACGGACCCACTAATCATGGTTTCACCTTGGAACTTCCAATTCCAATTTGCTGCAGGTTAGCAGAGTTCAGCATCACTTGATCTCCGACTTGGAAATCCTCCATAGAGCAATGCTTGACCGCCTGATACTACTACTGCTTGTGTGCCCTCAACAGCCGTTGCACCACGTCCCAAAAGGTGGCAAGCCCTTCAACAACTTGCTACACAGTTGGAATCATGTTGTCGTAGCAAGGGCGGCAAGGCTTAGTGATTGGTTGATGTAGACCACCTCAAACGGTGACTTCCGTATAAATGTTGACTACGCAGATTTGTAGGCAAACTCTGCCACTCCGAGCATTTCCTCCCAACCCTCTTGATTCGGTGGGACCATGCTCCACAGCAGCAGGTCCAAAGTCTAGTTTGTGTGCTCTATCTGCCCATCACTTTGTGGCTAGTATGTCGTGGTCAGCTACACCCATGTGCTCAACCTCCCCATGAGATCTCTCCAAAATCGCGACGTGAAGCGTGGATCGCAATCTAAGACCACCAACTGCGGCACTCCATGCAACTCGAGGACATGAATGAGGGGGAGTTGAGCTCTCTTGGCAGTTGTGATACTCTCAAGACATGCAATGAAATGTGCCATCTTCGAAAACCGGTCCACCACCACCAGCAAAGTGTTGTTGCCTTGCTACGTCACAGGTAACCCGCCGATGACGTCAAGCAAGATGTGTGTCCATGGCCTCTCTGTTACGAGCAATGGTTGCAACTCCCTTGGCGGCTTAGTCCTCCATGTTGTGATGCTTTTGCACTCATTGTAGCTGCTCACAAACCTCTTGCAATTTGTTGCCATTGACGACCACCAGTATTGGCGTGCCAAGGCTTTGAGCGTCTTGACGAAGCCGTAGTGGCCCAAGTAATGGGTGCAATGCGCCTCCTCAAGCAACAACTACTTCAATGGCGCATAGTTCGGCACGCCAATCCTCCCCTTTTTTTGCTCTTTGCCAATATACTCCATCCCACTTGGCTCCTTTTAGCGCACCAATTGTGAACTCATTGTCCACGCCATAGTTGTGCTTCAATAGGCTATGAATGACTGGAGACCCCATCAGCACTAAGATGGCATTGAGGCTAAAATCTTGCCTCCAGGACAGAGAATCTGTCGTGTTCACCTTCCCAGGCTTGTACTGTATCTCGTAGTCAAAACTCCCTTCCGATAACTCCATCCACTGAGTCTCTTGGCGGCTAAAATTCGGCCAAGTATTCAGGTACTCAGGCATAGTGATCCGTGAAGACCACGGAGCGTCGCAATTCAAGGTAGCACGTCCACTGCTTGAACGCATGGATTGTTAGCATCTCCTCCTCATGGATTGCGTAGTTTAGCTCTACCCCTCGCAACTTGCGAGATGCATACACAAACGACTACGACCCCTTTCAGTGGTCGTACATGAGCACCGTCCCAATGGCATAGTTGCTTGCGTGTGTTGCCATGACGTACTCTTTGGATGAATGTGGATGCACCATTTCCATTAGAGCCTTGAGCTCCTCGAAGCTCTTCTGCTCTTGATCGCCCCATTCCCACCGGTGATCCTTCAACAGTAGCTGAGTCAACGGTGTACCCTTCTCTGTATACCCACAGATGAGTTTCTGCTAGTAGTTGACAAACCCCAAGAAGACCTAGATGTCACGCACGCACTTTGGTGTCGACCACTACTTCACTGCTTCCACCTTCTTTGGGTCCATGCAGAGGCACTTGCCGCTCACAATGTGCCCAAGGAACCCCACCTCTCGCTTCTCGAACTCACACTTGGAGAGCTTTTCAAATAGTTTCTCTTTTCGAACAGAGTCTAGCACATGATGAAGATAATGCTTATGCTCTTGACATGATTGGGAGTAGATGAGGATGTTGTCGAGGAACACCACGTGTAACTGGTCCAAATGAGGGTGGAAGATCCTGTTCATGAGGCTCATGAATGTTGCAGGAGCGCTAATCATCCCAAATGGCATCACAAGATACTTGAAATGGCGTTACCATGTCCAAAACACCGTATTCTCCACATACCGCTCTGCAATCTGGATCTGATGGTACCCCGAGCGCAAGTCAATCTTGCTAAAGTATTGCGCTCCCCCTAGCTGGTCAAACAGCTCCTCGACCCTTGGCAGTGGGTACTGGTTCTTAATCGTTATGTTGTTCAGTGCACGGTAGTTCACGCACAATTGCGGTTCCCCCATCTTTTTCTTCACAAAGAGGACCGGTGAAGCATAGGGTGATACCGACGGTCTTATAAACCCTTGCTCCATCAGCTCCTCCAACTGCTTCTTCAGCTCACCTAGCTAGTTACGCTCTTGCAATAAGCAACCTACACCGTTGGAGTTGTTCTCGGAACCAGATCAATCTTATGGTCGATGTCCCACTTTGGTGGTAAACCCTTTGGCAACTCAGTAGGAAACACGTCAACGTAACTTTCTAACACTCCCTTGATGACATTTGACAGCTCTACTACAAGTTCTTTCTACTGCCCGCCCTTTTGTTGCTTTGCCTCTGCTGCGAGCACTTCCACCTCTCCGTTGCTCCCTGTTGCTGCACCCATACAAGATACACTTGTTTCCCCTTGCGGTGACAGCGCTTTTGCTGCACCTTGTTTGACTTGGAGCCCTACTCTACCCATGACTGCAAAACAATTTGCTCCCCGCATTCCTTCACTTTCACCTGGCTGCAAACCCTATCCACAACAGGATTCCACTGGTGCAGCTACTCACGTCTCAAAATGGCATCGTAGGTGTTCATAGGGACGTGAAAAAGTTCACATCGCATGATAGGTTGCTGAGACGGATCCTCAGAAGCTTCAGAGGCATTCTGCACTGTAACACACCCTGCACCAAGTTGGTCGTAGTCGGCTTCCTCAGTAGTCATGCAAGCTCCAACCTCTTTGCAAGCTCGTTGCTCAAGAATGAGTGTGACGCGCCGCAATCCACTAATGCTTTGATCTTCCGGCAAGTCTGGCACCCCTCGTTGTGTGCAAAAACAGCTGATAGAACTCGAATTTCAGGAGGATTCTTGGAATTCTCATGCTTCCTTTGTTCCACAGCAATACACTCGGCAACTCCCTAGTTGTTGAAGGACTTTCGAGGCTGGTGATCGTTGATGAGGAAAAAGCTTTCCTACTAGTTAGCTGCCCGCCACTCACTACTGGTTGCTGTTTCCTTGCTACTCCTTGCAGTCCTTCTTATGGTACCCAGGCTTCCCGTAGATCCAACAGTTTCTCCCATGCAGCTTGCTCTATTGCTTGCCTCCAGGCACTACATCCATTTCCATGGGATCAGTTTGTTGATACTGTGTTCGACGCTCAAAGTTTTTGAACTTCTCACGGAAACCCCCTCGATGATAGCGTAGCGCGTGAACGCGCTAAACAGTGGTCACCATTGCTTAGAACTGCGTGATTCCTGTGAGTGCCACCTTGCGTTGAATTTCTGCCTTCATGCCGTCATGGTACTTGTTTGCCATCTCCGTTTGCTCATGTTGTTGATCTCCAAGCACAACGCAAAGAAACGGTGCGTGCATTCCTGCATCAAGCCAATCTGCTTCAGCTGCTTCAACTTGTTGCATTCAACCATGGAGGCGTTAATGAGATCAAACCGATCTCTTATGGCTTGCTCAAACTGCTCCCATGTCGTTGGCATGCGCGCTTTGGCTTGTCCCGTGCTTCCGTACCCCAACACGGCATGTTCCTCAGTTGTGTTCTGACCTCCACCTCGAGTGGCTAGCAGATAATGCTGCCTCGACCACTCCAATGCTGCTCCACGTAGCAGTGTCACTGTGACTGACACTCGCACAACATTGTCCTCGAGAGGGTGATCGAGAGCCCCAAAGTTGCTGTTTATCACGAACAACCAGGTCCGTACACTTGTACCCTTCACTGAGAGGTTGAACAGTTTTGGAGCCTTTGGCTTTGGTCTTGGCGGACTCCTTAGCTGGGTCGCCCTAACTTGTCTAGTGCCACTCCCATCTCGTAGGTCAGCCATCAGGCGATTGAGCCGCTCGGTCTCCAACTTCAGGGCTCCTAGCTGCTCCACGATTTTCTACAAGGCTTGCTCCATAACTCAAGATGAATATTAGCCAGTGGAGATCCTTCGGAAAAATTTTGCACGTGTTCCGGTAGCAATAAAAAAAAGTGGCAGCAATTGTGTAGTCCGGGATGAGAATTTGACGTCTTTGAAGTGTGTGGGAGTCACCCATCATCTCCTGCACGCGCACAGTAGGCGGTGTGGATGCTCTAAAATATAGAAAATTTTATAGAGGTTCGCTCGTTCGTTGGCTTCGAGCTCGGTCTAGTAATCTCCCTCTTGATCACCCTCGACGTTGTCCGGCGTAGTGCGTGCCTTCGCTCCTTGAAGTTTGGCGAGCTCCAACTACGCTTCCGCCGAACGCGTGGCTTAGGCTCTGATACTAGATGTGGGAGTGGGTGCTCTCTGGAGATATGGCGTTGGTGTGTGGGGAGCATAGTCGAAGCGAAAGATACACTTGGAGAAGTCTGGAAGCTAGAGCGGGAAAATACAAATTAATCAGAATGAACTGAG
This sequence comes from Penium margaritaceum, assembly GCA_023375785.1. Taxonomy (NCBI): domain Eukaryota; kingdom Viridiplantae; phylum Streptophyta; class Zygnematophyceae; order Desmidiales; family Peniaceae; genus Penium; species Penium margaritaceum. The sequence goes on along the minus strand of SZWC01005076.1, from coordinate 137,141 downwards.
TACATGGTATTCATTCTGTACGGGCGGCTAATTCTGGCCCTCAGCCTACTGCTTTCTTAGCTTACCACAACAAGCTTCTTGCACCTGTACTAGGTGCCCTACTTGCACCTGAACTAGGTGCCCTACTTGCACCTAGTGCCTTGTTCGAGAAGTCCCTAGCCGTCAATCGTGGAGATTCCTCTCTCTCGGCGAGTCGCCGCGTTGGTCTCGTATGGCTCTCGGCGGTGGGTGCGGTCGCCCTGTTGTACACGCCAACGAAGAACTGCTATCGCCGTTGACTGCGCGTGCCTGGGGCCGACCGTCGAAACATCCCCTGGGCGGGTAGCGTAACTGATACGCTACTTGTCGAGAGGGTGAAAGCCACCATCGTGTGGCATGTTCGGAACGCCACACGAAGGGCGAGTGAAACAACCCCTAGGCGACAACGTGTTCCACACGTCGTCGCTCGCTCGCTCGCTCCTCCTCGCTCCTGTAAGTCGCGAGCAGTCGGGGTCGAGCTGGACCTCCCGACGAATATACGCCTGGAATATCGGAAAAACGGAAGATATCCACAATGCCCCCAAAACCCAGGTGAGACCCCGAGTATGCCAGAAAAAAGAGGCCTCCTTGTTACACCCTTACTCTCTTTCTCTTTCGCTCTCCTCTCTCTCTCTCTCTCTCTCTCTCTCTCTCTTTCT
>SZWC01005076.1:104748-128744 GCA_023375785.1 Penium margaritaceum | reverse complement strand
CTCTCTCTCTCTCTTTCTTGCTCTCTATCTCTATGTTCTCTCTCTCTCTCTCTCTCTCTCTCTCTCTCTCTCTCTCTCTCTCTCTCTCCCGTTTTCATTTTCCCTCTCCTTTTCTCCTGGTCTATCCCATCCTCTCACTCCCTCCCTGCACTCTTTCTTTCCTTCCTAACGTGGGTTTTGAGCTATACCAGTAGCAGCAAGCCATACACCATTGAATGATGGTTCTTGTCTATGTACCTCCATACACGGATGTCAGTTATGTGGCGCAATTCATTGCCAACACCTGACCAGGTTGACAGGACGAAAAAGGTGCAGGTTGGTTGTCTTCCGGTGCGGCTGCAGGTGGCACACACTCAGTTACAACTGAGCACAGGAAGACAAGTGAACAAATCCTCTTCATTTAGATAATGAATTCTATGTGGTTTGGTTATGACTGCGTGTAAATAGGAATTGTGGAACTCAAGACAGAGGCACTTACACTTTGATGGTGTTTGATGAATGTGGAAAGCTGCATGGAAACTTCTTCACAATGGTTCTACTGACGTGGAAACACGTTCAATTTGGTAGACGTACTAGCACCCAAAGCATGTGCAAGAACAACAAGAGGGTTGAAAAGCACACGAGCAAAATAGTTGTTGCAGGCCAAGGTCAGGATGGACATCGCATCAGGTCAGTTTGCCCTAAAACCGGTTCACAACTACGTTTTAGGTCATAAATCACCGTACACACATCCACATGGAGAATATTCTGATCCAATGGATGTAGAATCTTAGGTTGGGCGTAAAAACCACTCACTTGAACTAGTTTGGAACTGATTACTGGAAACAAAATTCAAAATCATGTTGGACTGGCACATGGCCATATTATCCGGGGATGCAATGTTCAGTGGCCAATGTCGGTCAACAGGTGTAGAATGAGGTTCAACAAGATGAGAAAAAAACAGAGCAATTTGAACTTGTGAAATTTTCAGATTTTCTTACATCCGGGTCTGAGAACATGAACCCACACTAGTGATCCATGTTTACCTTTGAGTGACCCCCACTAACATCACTCAAGGGTGGGGAGAACCCACACCACGGCCCTGTCCGTTTCAACGATCGGGTCCATTGTCGCGATCGTGGCCCTGTGCAAGACCCTCTCGACGGCTTCTTGCTACACCATCCCCACTAGGTATTGCGACTTCGGCCAACACCGAAGCCTCTTGTCCATCACTAATAGCGTGAGGGTACTGAGCCCTAAATTGGACAGGCTGCATGCAGTTGTGGCAGAGTCCATCGTAGAAGACCGTGTTGCAACAGTCATGTGCCGCTTGTAGCTCTTCATTTTCGCGGTTGCGCTTGCGGTTTGCGGCCTTGTGTCCACCAGCCTTCTTGATTGGAGGATTTCTAGGCTTCTTTCCCTTGACCCCGTTTTTGTGCCCGGCTGACCCTCTAGCCCTTGCAGCGTCCATCCGCATGCTGCAACCTTGTTTGCACATTTGCGTTCCGCCGTGCATCCAAGTAGAGCTTCAGGTTCACCGAATACACTTCATTCATGTAGTTATGCAATGTCCTCCAACTTATCCAAGCCTGGTGTGTTACCGTGGTGGTCTTGTCCTTCACCTTTTTGTTGGCAAGACTATTACACAAGTACTCCATGAGCAAGTAATCCGGATACTTTAAGGTCTGGGTCCCATCACCCTCGGTGAAGCTTTTGACTTCCTCCATGAGTGCGGTAAAGTCACTCAAGTAGGCCTTGCATGAGCTACCCAGAGGCCTAAAGTCCATGATCTTATGGAAAACAGGATGCATTTCCTTATGCAGGGCACAGTTCTGGCGCATGATAGCACAGAAAGCCTCCAACGATATGGAGTGCCACTCTAGGTGTGGCTACTACACACTCCACTCCATGACAATGTACTTGTAGAGCTTGTCTTTAGGTGGCATCGTGGCAAGATCGCCCCAATGACCGAGTGGAGCCTTCTGGACACATAAAAAATTCTCCATGTAATTCAGCCAATGAGTTAATTTCATGCCCTATTGGAAGATCTCCACACTATGGAGGAAGGACGCGTTCATGAATGACCTTGATGTCATTGAGGAAGGCAAGTCTTTACTACAAATAGCGTTGGCATTAGCATCTGTGGCCTGCTGCGATTGCTGCTACATCCACACCTAGGTCACAATCTAAAACAACTTGTTGAGGTCATGCACTACAACTTTGTGCCTCTTGAGTGGCTAGACGCTACAATTGGCGATCACGGTTAAAATCCGTGATGCTTTGCCCGACGTGTGCTAGTAGGTTGGCAAATGTGAGATTCAACTTTGATGTTATTAGACTGTTGGCAATAGCCTCGAGGGCCTTGTACTATTTGTGTACCATTATCCATTGTGGGACGGTACGGTTCGCGCATATGCCTCCGAGGAGTTCCACCTTCTGGAGGAAACTGTCATCGCCAATATGGTAGGAAGGGAGATCCATCCCAACTCCTTTGGATTGTGTCGTCCTCCACCGTGGGTGCTGATCTTGAGTTGCCCCGCCGCCTTGGCAGCCAATTGAGCAAGCCTCTGACGATCTTTGCGAATTTCCTTTACGTTGGCATTGTCCGGCTCATGCTCACGAGAACTTCTTGTGTGACTGATTCTACCACCTTTGCTACTGTCAGTAGTCTCACTAGTGTTGGCAGGTTTGTGCGACCTGACAGGGTACCTTGCCCTTGTCAAGCGATGTGCTCGAGTTTGGTGCACAATGATGGAAATAATTGCGATCCTTGTCACCTTCATCACTGTCAACATCGTGCTCTTCTTTGTGGTCCACACTCGGGTGGTCCTCCTTGAGCGCATCCTTTGTTGCGTGTGTGTCATCCACGTGCACAACGATGGACTAATCGAGCAGTTTTTTGGCCGTTTTACGCTTCTCAATGTTTCCGAGTTCAGCAGGGGTTGCCTTTGGAAATATGGTTTCCTTTTGTTTGGCAACCATACTCACGGTGGCGGCTTCAAAGATTTAGAGTTTGCCAAGGGTATGTGGTTAGACCATCACCACCTTACCCTTGTTGGTCTTGGACGGTCCGGCACCTGCCATTCCCTAATCCGTTCAACTAGCTCATGAAGAGCATTGTGAGGGTCATCCCACAGCCCCGGGGAGGTGTTGCCTCTTGAGTTTTTACTTGCTCTCACCAATGGTGAGGTAATCATACAATTTGACTCTTTTTTCCTCGGCCGCCACTGTCGGTACAATCACGAGGTAGAAAAACTGTAAATTTCTACACTACCACGATTGGCACAATTGCCTAGATTTAAGCTAACATCCTAAGCTGTGACTCATGGAAATAGGCAAGCTAAGAACCTAAGAAAGAAAAACCAAGACAAAAACAAAAAGACAACAAGAAATTGGGAATCGCCCAATAGGTGAGGAGGATGGGAGGACTGTCAACTCTGACCTAGACTCTACAACCTCACGGACTCCTCCCTTACTCCTCTTGTCTTTTTATTGTCTTTAGTTTTTCCTTGGAGACGTCTCCCTTGTACCCCACGGTGATGGGGACACCTCTAAAAATTCCCCAACGGTCTTTCTCCTCTTCTTTTCTTTTTCTCATGCCGTGAAAGTCTCTGGTCTTGGGGAAGGGCACTGCCCCAATTTCTGGTTAAAGGAGAGAAGACAGGGTCTTGAGGAGTGAAGAGAACTCGGTGGTTTGGGGGTGGACACTTCCCGTTCCGTCCCCCAAAAAACCATGTAGCCTTTAGGGGAGAGGGAGAAGCTTAGAGGAGCTAGAAAAGAAAAGCTCCTCAAGAGCTTTCCAACGCATTTTGAGGTGCTTAAAACAGTAAACTTTTAAAGACAAACTCCCCTGTGGTGTTCTGCTATTGATTCAACTACTTGCGGCATTTTATGCATCATGTAACGGTTTCTTGTATTTTGTATGGTTCGTAGCGAGGATTGGTAGGTTGGGTGCAGGTAGATGGGGCGTAAGCAGATGGGGCGCAAGTAGGTGGGGCACAGGAAAGTGGGGTCTAGGTGATGGGGCACAGGTAGGTTGAGCGCATGCAGGTGGCGCATAGGTAGGAGGGGTGCAGGTAGGTGGGCGCGGGTGGGGCGCAACTGTTGAAATAGTATGCACCTTGTCCACTGCCTAGCTGGCTAGCTACACATACAGACAAGGCATGCACTGCTCTATGGAGTACGTCCCCTTGGTCTGTTCTCAGATGGGCCCGGAATGCACTGCCCATAATGGGTATGTCCCCTGTGGCTCATCATAGGAACCATACCTTTTTGGCCTGGTTGAATTGGCACCGGAGTCTCAAACGAGATGTCGCGGGTTCAATCCCCGCGACGGCCAAAGTTTTCTTTGTGGCCCAAACTGGGACAGGAAGCTTCTAGGAAACGTACTAGAGCCTGCCTTGAGGATGACACTTGGCGGTCTAAGGACGCGCCAAGTAGGACTATAGGTTGAGGTTGGCTCTAGTGGAGCCACTACAAGCAGAAGCTTTAGCAAAGCTATGCAAGTATAAAAGCTTGTACCTTGCATGCATCCATTTACAGTTCTTGCCTTTGAAACCCCTCACAGAGTGTCCAACCAAAGGTAGACACTAACGACCAACATGGGGACTTTGTGAGGTTGTAAACCAAACAAATCCAAAGTGTGGATCCCTCGTTCGAGGGTGATATGTTATCTTGGTCGCAATACCAAAAGCAGTTGGTGGCCTCCCATGTCGGGACCTGTTTTCTAGACCGTTGCTATCCAGCGCATTGACAAAAGGTTATGGGTCCACACTTCTGGTTCTAAGGCATGCTTCCAAGACCGAGTATTACCTGGTCTTGCAGGGCGCACATGCACAAAAGGGACGCAAATATCGGACGGCTCCATCTGCTCCATCGGCTCCATCGGCTTCTTCAGGTTGGGTGCAGGCACATGGCAGACTAGGGGACAAGGAACAGCTCTGTCCATGTTAGACAAGACCCTCGAGCCCCAACGGGACTAAGCTCTACCCCTTTTTAAGGAGGCGGTACGACCCCAAGTCCGTTCTCTCACGATGAAACCATCGCCTTAGGCGAACATCGGCGGGATGGGTATGCAACGGAACCAACTACACCTTTGACAATGGTCGCAGTCAGCAGCCTCACCAGCCTCATCGGCCTGAACGAAGCAAAGAAGTAGCGAAGCAGAGAAGACGAGCAACCACAGGAAATGGCGGATCCGACTCAAGCCCGCCTTGAGGCGGGCTTGACCAAATTCACGGGGACAGGTTTACCCTTGTGGAAATGGTAGTTTGAGATTGTCATGAACGTGCGTGGCTACCTCTTTATCCTAAAAGGGACCGAGACAGCACCCGCTGATGCGACGGTGACAATGCATGCGGCTGACCTTGCAGCATGGACGATGAAGAACAACATGGCTCTTGCAATTCTTTTGACGTCCATCAATGAGATTCAACACTCCCACGTCACAAGATGCACTTTGGTTGCTGAGGCCTACGCAAAGCTCTCACGAGTGCATCAATCAAACGCCCTGGCAAACCGACTCTTCATCTTCCAAAGGTTGATGTCGATGAGGGTGAGCGAAGGAGAATTGATACCCACATTTTTGCGGTCATTCGACAACGTGCTGTAGGAGGTTCAGCAAATAGAATGGAATCTTGACACCAACATGTGTGCCATGATCCTTCTAATGGGGCTGCCGGAAAGCTGGGGGTCCTTGATCACCGTGTTTGGCCATTGGAAGGAGGCATATCTGATGTATGAGGCTGTCGCCGAACACGTCTGTAACGAGTCCATGCGACATAGTGGCAGTGAGGCAAACATCTCAGCCTATGCCTCAGCCCAGCCTTTGGTGGACAAGGTGAAATCTCTCGCTCCAGTCAAGGAAACAGCGGAAGCGGTGGTGGTGGAGGCAAAGGCAATGGTGGCAGGAAGAGTTCCAAGAAGCCAGGCAACTGTCACAACTGTGGCAAGGCTGGGCACTGGGCTAGGGACTGTCGTAGTCCCAAGAAAGAAGGTGGGAACAAAGGTGGGAAGGAGAAGAAAGAGCTCACCAACATGATGGCCAGGGGGCTGTCCATGAAGGGGGCAGCGATCCTTAGGCCCGTGGTATTCGCCCTTGACTCGGGCACCAACCACCACTCACCAAAAGAGAAGGGTGGATTTGTCTCCATGGCTCAATCTATCATGCGCATCAAGTGTGCAAACAGCGGCGTCGTCCAAGCCATGGACAAAGGGGACAAGGTGATCATGTTCAACGTGAACGGTGCGGAGAAGGCGGTCAACCTTTAAAAGGTGGTGTACATGCCCTCCTTCGTAGCCAACTTGCTGTCCGTCTCACAAATCACCGACAACAAAATGACAGTGGTGTTCACCAACAAGGAAGCCGTGACCCTAAAAAACGAGGACATCCAGAATTTGTACACCAATTCGACCTCATGCTTCAAGTTCCAATAGTCGACGGCCTCTACGTGCTTCAAACCAAAGTCACCAAGGCGTCGGATGAGGGACTTGCATGTGCCACCAAGACAGTGGCACCAGAGTCAAAGGATGCACCACCAGCGACCGTTGCGGCCGCCACATCAACCAAGGACACTGATGCTGAGCTGTGGCACCGGCAATCTGGCCACATGGCCAACAGTATGCTGCAGAAGATGGAGGAGCAAGACGTAGTCCGCGGAATGGAAGGGTGCACCATGAAGCATGGTGTAGGGTGTACATTGTGTGAACCATGCCTCCAAGCGAAGGCAAAGAAGAAGCCATTCGGGAGAGGAGGTCAACGAGCAGAGCATGTCTTGGAAGTGATACACAGTGACGTGTATGGACCCTTCCGCACACCGTCTAACAGAGGAAGCAAGTACTTCCTGACCTTCATTGACGACCACAGCCGCACGTTGTGGATGTACTTCCTCAAAACAAAGGGAGAGGTCAAGGAGAAGCTCCTCGAGTTCGTCGCCATGGTGGAGCGGCAAACGTCCAAGAAAGTGAAGACACTCCGAAGTGACAACGGAGGTGAGTACGAGGCATGCAAGCCTTGGTTCAAGCATCATGGCATCCGCCATGAGCAAACTGTTGTTCTTCTATGCCCCATGGCCACTACTATGGCTTGACGGACAGGTTGGGCATGCACTGCTCCCTTGGAGTAAATCCCCCAGACTTTGTTCGTGGTGCAAGTCCAAGCGAGACACTAGAAGTGTAGCGCAACGGGTAGCATGTTGGACTTAGGGACAACAGGTCCTACGATCGAGCCTTGATGTGCGCAGGAGGTTTTTTGACCTTCTAGCATAGGGGAAGTTTCTTAGACATTTCTCCATGCATGAGGAGAGTGCGCCACTTGGCGATCAGTGGATGCGCCAATTGGCGGACTGGTGAGGTGGTGTGGAGTGACCACCCCAAAAGTGTCATTACCCACACACCTTAGAAGCCAGGCCTAGAAATATATGTACCAGGCTCATTCCTCATTCTAATTACACAATCTGGCCTTAGATGCTCCTCACAAAGTTGTCCAACTAAGGAATAGCATAAAGAAGACACTGGTTGGTCTAAGCCCCAGGAGTTAGTCTTTGACTAGCACCTCGCGCGAAAGTGACCAAGTGTTAAGTGGACACAGTTGCTAGCAAGTGATTGCCTAGGAACTGCTTAGTGTGGAGCTGTGATCCTGAGGGTGATATCTTCTCCTAGCTGAAATGCTAGGAGCGGACGGCAGGTGCTATTGTGTCGGCCCTGTTTTCTAATCCGTTTGCCTCAGGCCGGTTGACACAAACCACCCTTACAACCCCCAAAGCAAGGGTGTTGCCGAGAGGATGAACCAGACCCTGCTCGGCATGGTGCGAAGCATGCTCTTCGACGGCAAGCTCCCCCCTCACGTTTGGGCTAAAGCAGCAACAACGGCATGCTACCTCTTGAACCTCACACCAGCAACCGCCTTGCGGAAGCTTGGAAAGGAGTAGGACAAGCAGTGAAAGACCCCACAAGAAGCATGGTCGGGAAAGAAACCAAACGCATCTCATCTGAAGGTGTTTGGGTCAACTGCATGGGTGAAGATCCAGTCGGGAGAAGGTGGAGGCAATCTGGACGCACGTTCCAAGAAGTGCGTCATGGTTGGGTACGACACATCACAGAAAGCCTATCGGCTTTGGGACCAGGTAGCAGGCAATCTTTTGAGGAGCCGCGGCGTTGTGTTTGACGAATGCACCCTTGAAAAGGGAGAGCTGCTGGACTCGAACCTCGCTCCCAAGTCGGGAGAGTGGATAGTGTTGCTTGAGTCCGGAGACCAAGCACCCAACAACTGGTTCGTTTTGCCAACAGGTGGTGGGAAAGGGAGAGTAGCTATGGAGGATGATGCAACATCTGACATGGACGTAGATACCAAGGCATCCGGGGCTTCCAAGTCTGACTTGGAGTCTGACAACTCTTCTGACAACAACGACGAAGACAAACCACCACCTGTGGAAGCACTAGCACCAAAGCAAGAAGCCGCACCAACATCTCGGTGCAGTTTGCGACCAAAGAAAGCACCTTTGCGGTATGATGATGATTGGACCAGCCTTAGCTGGTTGTGCATGGCTGAGGGAGAGCCATCCCCAGTGGCGGAGGCAATGAATGGCCCAAATACGGCCAAGTGGAAGGAGGCAGTGGACAGCGAGCTCGCGTCCATTGCCGAGAACGGCACATGGGTGCTGGTGGATAGACCGGACAAGGTCCACGTGGTGGGATCCAAGTGGGTCCGCCGAGTGAAGAAGAAGCATGACAGAAGCATCGACAAGTTCAAGGTAAGGGTAGTGGCTAAGGGGTTCTCTCAATGCCTGGGCTTCGAGTACGATGAGACGTTCGCGCCCGTCATGACCTTTGCCTCCATCCGCTCTCTCCTTAGCATTGCAGCCGCATAGAACCTACATGTACACTAGATGGACGTTAGGACAGCTTTTCTATATAGGAAGCTTGACAAGGAAGTGCTGATGGAGGTGCCCAAAGGAGTCGAAGCTCCCAAGGGCAAGGTGTGCAAGTTGGTGAAAGCACTCTACGGGCTGAAACAGGCCCAAAGGATGTGGTACAAAGAGATGGACTGATTCATGACCGGTCTCTTCTTCGCGCTTTGCCATAATGACCCGAGCATGTACGTGCGCGATGATGGGAGAGGGTTGATGCTGGTTGCGTTGTACGTGGATGATCTAATCATCTTCTTGTCTTTGGTCGAGCTACTGGATGAGGTAAAGTCTGACCTAAGCAAAAGGTTCAAGATTGAGGACATGGGTCCTCTCGAGTATACCTCGGGATTGCCATCCACCGCAACCGAGTAGCAGGCACCATCGAACTCAACCAAACCAAATACATCGGTGAGGTGTTGAAGCGCTACCCCATGGAAGACTGCAAACCTGTCAGTACCCCAATGACAACCGATACAAAGCTGAAGGCCTCCATGTCGCCAAGCAACGAAGCAGAATAAAGGGAGATGCAAGACATCCCCTACCAGTCAGCCGTGGGTAGCATAATGTACGCCATGGTAGGGACTTTTCCGGAGATCTGCTATGCTGTGGGACAAGTGAGTAGATTCGTGGCCAACCCTGGGCCTCAACATTCGCAGGCAGTCAAGCTTATCTTGTGCTACCTGCAGAAGACACGTGACATGGGCCTCGTCCTTGGAGGCCAAGAAGGAACGGAACCCCTTTGCCTGAAGTGCTACACCAATACTGACTGGGGAGGAAATCTCGACGACAGGAAATCCACCCCTGGATACTTGTGCATCTTGAATGGCGCTGCCATTTCCTTTGCGAGCAGGAAGCAGGATTGTGTTTCCGTGTCCACGGCTGAGGCAGAGTACGTTGCTCTGTCTGAGTTGTGCAAGGAGACCCAGTGGCTGCACAACCTCCTATGCAAAATCACAGTGCAACAGAAGGACACCACAATCGTACACGTGGATAACATGAGCGCCATCTTGATGGCTGAAGACGCGATCATCTCCCGGCAAATGAAGCACATCGACATACGTTACCACTACTCACGTGACCTGGTCATGAAGAACGTGGTGGACTTGCAACAATACGGAACGAAGAGCATGCTTGCTGATTGCATGACCAAGCTGCTGGAGAGCGACTTGCACTATGCAGGCATTCGTGGATTCGGCATGAGGAGCGAATTGATTCGTGCAGCCGAGGAAGGGTGAGTCCCAAGGCATTGCTGGAGCCCGGATGGACAGAGGTGCAAGGGAGAGATTTGCTGAAATAGTATGCACCTTGTCCACTGCCTAGATGGCTAGCTACACATATAGACAAGGCATACACTGCTCTATGGAGTACGTCCCCTTGCTTTATTCTCAGATGGGCGAGGAATGCACTGTCCATAATGGGTATGTACCTTGTGGCTCATCATAGGAACCATACCTGTTTGGCTTGGTTGAACAGGCACCAGAGTCTCAAATGAGAGGTTGTGGGTTCAATCCTCGCAACGGCCGCAGTTTTCTTTGTGGCCCAAACTGGGACAGGAAGCTTCTAGGAAGCTTACTAAAGCCTGTCTTAAGGATGACACTTGGCAGTCTAAGGACACGCCCAGTAGGACTATAGGTTGAGGTTGGCTCCAGTGGAACCACTACAAGCAGAAGCTTTAGCAAATCTCTGCAAGTATAAAAGCCTGTACCTTGCATGCATCCATTTACAGTTCTTTCCTTTGAGACTCCTCACAGAGTGTCCAAGCAAAGGTAGACACTAAAGAGCAACATGCGGACTTCGTGAGGTTGCAAACCAAACAAACCTAAAGTGTGGATCCCTCGTTCGAGGGTGATATGTTATCTTGCTTGCAATACCAAGAGCGGTTGGCAGCCTCCCATGTCGGGACCTGTTTTCTAGACCGTTGCTATCCGGCGCATTGACAGCAATTGGGGTGTAATTGGGGTATAGGTGGGGCGTATGTGGGGTGCAAGTGGGGCACAGTCGGGGTGCAGGTCGGACGTAAGTGGGGTGCAGGTGGGGCACAGTGGGGGTGTAGTTGGGGCGCACAGGAGCAAAGGTAGAGTGCAGGTTGGTCGCAAGTGGGGCGCAAGTGGGGCGCAAGTGGTGCGAAGGTGTAGTGGGATGGGGAGGGTTTTTACCCTTTGCTTCACTCTGGGACAATCGTTATCAATAACCCGTACGAGGAGACTTGAACATTTCTAGTCTCCACAGGCCCATTTCTGTTTTCATCTTGGCCCTTTTTTTTGGGTCAAAAACGAGGGGGTGTAAAGCCAAACTTGTGAGTTTGCATATGTTTTCCAGTTTTGAAACTCAAAAATCATCCTAAAAGAACTCGATCATTGTTTTCGACACATCATTGCAAAAGTGTTGCTTACAAGGCACGATCAACAATTTTGTGCCGGCATTGTATTTTTTTTCTCGAGTCCCTCTCGTGTGTGACTATCTCTCAAGGAGGGATAGTCCTAGCTCGCTCTCGTTAGCAAGGAGGGCAAGTGAGAGTGAGGGAACAAGGTTATGAGCCTCGCCCTCAAGGTCCTCTCAGCTGCCGATCAAGACACTAGCTCGATTGGTGGCTGGTGGCTCGCTGCTTGGTGGCCGGCCGGTCACCCGACCGGCCGCCGGCCACCAAGCCGGCCGGCTGCTGGCCAGCCGCCGGCCGGTCGGTAGCCAGCGGGTGGCTGGCCACCAGCCATTCCTCGCAATTGCGAGGGATGGCTGCAAGCCACCCCCTCGCTCTTGCTAGGTGGGAGGGCCAAACCGGTCCTCCCGCTACAACATCCTTGCTAACCTCCTTGGTTCTCTCACGGGCCCATTGGCTCTCCTTACCACATCTGCAGCACGCGCCTTCCTTGGCGCCCTTCTTGCTGTCTCCATGTTTGCCACCTCCCTTGCCATCGCTTCTTACACCACGTGTTTTGGTGACATGGGTGGATGAGGAAGAAATGGCCTTCAAATAGTTCCATCGTTTCACCTCCTTGCGGATGTACTCTTCGACCATGCCAAAGGTGAGGTTGTGCTCTGTCCATCCTCCAAAGATGGTGATGAGAGGGCTCCAGCTATCAAGTAGGGCAATGAGGAGGGCCATCGCCTACAACTGCATGATGATCTTCCACCTCACATCGTTGAATTGTGAGGTTAAAGGCTCGATCTACTACTTCGCGATGATGACATCTTCTTCCTTCTCAGTTTTCATGATAAAGATTCGGTGAAAACTTTATTCATGAGCATCTTGGATTGATTGATCACGCATGGTTTTTGCCACGCATTGGATGCCAACGTGTAGCCCTAGAAGTAGCCCCAATAGGACTCAGACGCATCCAACACCAGCAACTTCATGTTCTTCTCGACAAAGGCATCCTCTTTGCTTCCATCGCTGTCGCTTTGTCAAGGAATTCCATTCCTTTGATTACCTCCAGCAGCACCTTATGCATGAGGTGGATCTCAAAGTGCCACCTCCATAGCCCAAATCCAGGGCCACCCACATGCTTCTGGATGAGCATCTTTGTCTTCTGTGCCATTGCACAAACTCCTACGTGGACTTCTCAAAGATTGACGGTGATGTCCTACCTAACGATAATCTCGTCCGGCACAAAACTCGTGAACAGTGTGAAGACCTGTAATGAGCTGCCCCTATTTTTCTGGCATACTCGGGGCCTCGACCAAGTTTCAGGGGTATTTGGGCCATTTTCTGTATTTTCGGAAATTTGGCTCGCGGTCGAGCTCACCTACGCTCCACCGCGGCTGTGCGGAGCAAGGAGGAGGAGAGAGCAAGCGATGGAGCACGGCGTGCTCCACACGCCAGGGGCGTGTTTTGCTCATCGCTTTGCAGCAGCGTTCTGATCACGCCACGCAAGGGTGGCTTTCACCTTCTCGGCGAGTAGCGTAACGGCGATGCTTCCAGCCGAGGGTTTGTTTCGACGGATGGCCCTGACAGCACGCGCGGTCAATGGCGGTAGCAGCTCCGTTGACTGTGACCGTGGGACGGTCGCAGTACCACCGGTGGAGTACGCGACAGGACGACCATATCCACCTTCGGGAGTCATACGCAACAAACGAGGCAACTCGCCGAGAGACATAAGGGACCGTCGATCTGGACGATCGACGGCCAGGGACTTCTCGCACAAGGCACTAGGTGCAAGTAGGGCACCGAGTTCAGGTGCAAGTAGGGCACCTAGTACAGGCGCAAGTAGCTTGTTGTAGCAAGCTAGGAAAGCAGTAGGCCAAGGCTTGGGCTAGCCGGCTGAACAGTAGAAATACCTTGTACTCTGTTCATTGTAATTAACCTGTGTTTTCCAGCTCTGGCTTCCAGACTTTACAAGTCTATCTTTCCGCTGCGACTGTGCTCTCCACACACCAAGGCTAAATCTCCAAAGAGTACCCACTCTCGCATCTGGTATCAGAGCCAGAGCCACGCGTTGGGTGGAAGCGCTGCCAGAGCTCGCGAAACATCAATGAGCGAAGGCACAGACTACGCCGGACAACGTCGAGGCTAATCGAGAGGGAGATAGCTGGACCAGACTTCAAAACCAACACACGAGCCAACCTTTGGAATTTTTTCTACATTTCTAGAGCGTCCACATGGCCTACCGTGCGCGCACGGGAGAGGACGGGTGACTCCCACGCACTTCGAAGAGGTCACATTCTCATCTCGGACTGCCGAATTGCTGCCGATTTCTATTTCGATTGCTGCGGAAACACTGCCAAGTTTTTCGAAGGATCTCTAATGGCTAAAGTTCATCTTGAGCCATGGAGCAGGCCCTGCAGCAGATCGTAGAGCAGCTGGGAGCCCTCAAGTTGGAAAACGAGTGGCTCAATCGGCAGATGGCTGACCTGCGGGACGGGAGTGGCGCTGGACAGGTTGGGGCGGCCCGGTCAAGGAGTCCGCCGAGGCTTAAGCCAAAGGCTCTGGAAGCGTTCAATCCCTCTGTCAAGGGTGCGAGCGTTCGGACCTGGTTGTTAGCGATGAACAGCTACTTTGGGGCTCGGGGTCACCCTCCAAAGGACGATACTGTGCGTGTGTCATTCACGGTGACACTACTACGCGGAGCAGCATTGGAGTGGTGGAGGCAGCTGAATATGTTGGCCACTCGAGGTGGAGGTGGGAACGCAGCTGTGCAACATGCCGTGTTGTGGCAGCCAGGCGTGGGGCAAGCTGAAGCGCGCGTGCCGACGACATGGGAGCAATTTGAGCAAGCCATCAAAGATAGGTTCGATCTCGTGAACGCCTCCATGTTGTACCCAACAAGCTGAAGCAGATCGGCTTGGTGCAGGAGTACACACGTTGTTTTTTGGCGTTGTGCTAGGAGATCGACGACATGAGCAAGCCGGAGATGGCAGACAAATACCACGACGGCTTGAAGGCAAAGATTCAGCACATGACGGCACTTAGTGGAATCACGGAGTTCTAGGCGATGGTGGCCACTGCTGAGCGCGTTGATACGCTACGCTATCATCGAGTGGGGTTTCGTGAGAAGCAAGAACATTTCCAGTGTCGAACACAGTACCAAAGAACTGACCCCATGGAGATCGACGTAGTGCAAGGAGGCCAGCAGCAAAGCAAGCCAGGTTGTGGGAACTGTTGGATCTGCGGGAAGCTTGGGCACCACAAGAAGGACTGCAAAAAGAAGCAACAGTGAAACAGCAACCAACAGTGAGTGGCGGGCGGCCAAGTGCTGGGAAAGCTTTGTTCACATCAGCAAATACTAGCCCCAAAAGTCCTTCAACAACTAGGGAGCTGCCAAGTGTATTGCTACGGGGTGAAGGAAGCAGGAACGTTCCGGGAATCCTCCTAAGAGCCAAAACTTCATCGACTGTTTGTGCGGACGGCGAGGGGCGCCAGACTTGCCAGCAGATCAAAGTATTACTAGATTGCGGCGCGCCGCACTCATTCTTCAGCGACGAGCTTGCAAAAAGGTTGGGGCTTGCACGGCTACCCGGAAGCCAACTACGGCCAAGTTGGTGCAAGGGGAGTTGGAGTGCGGGCTGCATCTGAGGTCTCTGAGGATCCGTCTGGGCAAGCTGTCGTGCGATGTGAACTTTCGCACGTGCCCGATGGACACCTACGACGCCATTTTGGGGCGTGACTGGCTGCATCGGTGGAATCGTGCTGTGGATTGGGTGCGCAGCCAGGTGAAAGTGAAGAAATGCGGGGAGCAAATTGTTTTGCCGTTGTGGGCAGAGCAAAACTCCAAGGCAGGCAAGGTGCCGCAGTTGAGTTACGTGCAGCTGAAGTGCTGTCAGCGCAAGGGGGACCAAGTGTACCTTGTATGGGTGCGGCAACAGGCAGTAGCTGAAGAGGTGGAAGTGCTGGCGGCAGAGGCGAAGCAACAAAAGGGCGAGCAGCAGAAAGCACTTGCAGCAGAGCTATCGGAAGGCATCAAGGGAGTGTTAGATGATTACAGTGATGTGTTTCCTACTGAGGTGCCAAAGGGTTTACCACCGAAGCGAGAGATCAACCATAAGATTGATCTGGTTCCGGGAGCAACTCCAACGGTGCGGGCTGCTTACCGCATGAGTGATAACGAGCTGGGTGAGCTGAAGAAGTAGTTGGAGGAGCTGACGGAGCAAGGGTTCATCATACCGTCTGTGTCACCATACGCTACACATGTCCTCTTTGTGAAGAAACATACGGGGGAGCTACAGATGTGCATGGACTATCGTGCACTAAACAACATAACGATCAAGAACCGGTACCCGCTGCCAAGGGTCGAGGAGCTGTTTGACCAGCTAAGGGGAGCGCAATACTTTAGCAAGATTGACTTGCACTCGGGGTACCATCAGATCTGGATTGCAAAGCGGGATGTGGAGAAGACGGCGTTTTGGACGCGGTACGGCCATTTCGAGTACCTCGTGATGCCGTTAGGATTGACTAACGCTCCTGCAACGCTCATGAGCCTCATGAACAAGATCTTCCACCCTCACTTGGACCAGTTCGTGGTGATGTTCCTCGACGACATCCTCATCTACTCCCGAACTCATGAAGAGCATAAGCAACATCTTCGACAGGTGCTGGACATTCTTCGGAAAGAGAGGCTGTCTGCGAAGTTCTCCAAGTGTGAGTTCGAGAAGGAAGAGGTGGGGTTCCTTGGGCACATTGTGAGCAGCAAGGGCCTTTGCATGGATCCAAAGAAGGTGGAAGCAGTGAAGTAGTGGCCGACACCAAAATGCGTGCGTGACATCCATGTCTTCCTGGGATTTGTCAACTACTACCGGAAATTTATCTGAGGGTACGCAGAGAAGGGTGCGCCGCTGACTCAGCTGCTGAAGAAGGATCACCAGTGGGAATGGGGTGATCAAGAGCAAAAGAGCTTTGAGGAGCTCAAGGCCGCAATGTGTGACGATTCGGTTCTGGTGCATCGGGACTCATCCGACGAGTACGTCATGGCGACGGACGCAAGCGACTATGCCATTGGGGCGGTGCTGATGCAGGATCACGGAGAGGGGCCGCAGCCGATTGCGTATGTGTCTCGCAAGTTGTGAGGGGTGCAGCTGAACTACGCAATCCATGAGAAGGAGATGTTGGCGGTGATCCATGTGGTGGTGCTACCTCGAGTCGCAATGCTGCGTGATCTTCACGGATCACTATGCCTAAAAGTACCTGAAGACGCAACCGAATCTTAGTCCCCGAAAAACTCGCTGGATGGAGTTATTGGAAGGAATTTTTGACTACGAGATCCTGTACAAGCCTGGGAAGGTGAACCCGGAAGATCCTCTGTTGCGGAGGCCAAATTTGAGCCTTAATGCCATCTCAGTGCTGATGGGATCTCTAGTCATGCATAGCCTGTTCAAGCACGGCTATGGCATCGACAGTGAGTTCACAGGTGGTGTGCTAAAAGACGCCACATGGGATAGAGTATATTGGCCAAGGGGGAAGGAGCCAAGGATTGTTGTGCCGCACTGTGCGCCATTGAAGAAGTTGTTACTGGAGGAGGCGCATGATACCCATTACTTGGGTCACTTCGGCTTCGACAAGACGATCAAAGCCTTGGCACGCCAATAGTGGTGGTCGTCAATGGAAACTGATTGCAAGAGGTTTGCGAGCAGCTGCGATGTGTGCCAACGCATCAAGGCACGGAGGACCAAGCCACCAGGGGAGCTGCAACCATTGCCTGTACGTGAGAGGCCATGGACAGAAATCTTGCTCGATTTTATTGGCGGGTTGCCTATGACGTAGCAGGGTAACAACACGGTGTTGGTGGTGGTGGACTGGTTCTCCAAGATGGCACACTTCATCTCATGTCCTGAGAGTATCACAAATGCTGGGACAGCTCAACTCCTCCTCAATCATGTCATCAAGCTACATGGAGTGCCGCAGTCGGTGGTCTCAGATCGCGATCCACGCTTCACTTTGCGATTCTGGAGAGATCTCATGGAGAAGCTGGGCACGCGGGTGCAACTGACCACGGCATACCACCCACAGAGCGATGGGCAGACGGAGCACAAAATCCAGACATTGGAGCAACTGCTGCGGAGCATGGTCCCACCATATGGAGAGGGTAGGGAGGAGAAGCTCGGAGTGGCAGAGTTTGCCTACAACTCAGCGGTGTCAGCATCAACAGGAAAGTCACAGTTTGAGGTAGTCTATGGCCACCAACTACTGTGCTCAGCCGCCCTTGCTACGGCAACATCTCTTCCGGCCGTGCAGCAGATTGCTGAAGGGTTTGCCACCACTTGGGAAGTGGTGTGGCAACGGCTATTGAAGGCACAGAAGCAGCAGAAGAAGTGGGCTGATAAGGATCGCTCTGCGGAGGAGTTCCAAGTGGGAGATCAGGTGATGCTGAACTCGGCTAACCTCCAGCTGATGGAAGTCGGGAGTCCCAAGCTGAAACCGCAATGGGTGGGTCCGTTCTGCATTCTAGAGAAGCGGTCGGCCGTTTCATACAAGCTTGAGCTGCCAGCTCACTACACCATCCATCCAGTGTTCCACATCTCCCTGCTTCGTGCCTACCACGACCCAAACACATTCTTCCAGAGTCGCGGGACAACTCCACCTCCTACTGTCGAGGTTGAAGGAAGTGAGGAGTTTGAGGTGGAGAAGATTCTGGGAGACCGCAAGAGGGGACGACGGTGTGAGTTTCTGGTACAGTGGAAGGGGTACCCGGCGGAGCACAACTCTTGGGAGCCAGAGGCCAACTTCCATGTTGGGGATACCAACACTGTTCTCCAGGAGTACCTCGGGCGCGCCGAGACGTCGTGCCTCTGACGGGGGGAGGGGGGGGGGTGAATGTAATGAGGTGCCCCTATTTTTCTGGCATACTTGGGGCCTTGACCGAGTTTCAGGGGTATCTGGGCCATTTTCCGTTTTTCGGATATTTGGCTCGCGGTCGAGCTCGCCTCCACTTGACCGCGGCTGTGCGGAGCGAGGAGGAGGAGTGTGCGAGCGATGGAGCACGGCGTGCTCCACACGCCAGGGGTGTGTTTCTCTTGTTGCTTCGCAGGAGCGTTCCGATCACGCCACGCAAGGGTGGCTTTCACCTTCTCGGCGAGTAGCGTAACGACGACGTTACCCGCCAAGGGGTTGTTTCGACGGACGGCCCTGACAGCGTGCGCGGTCAACGGCGGTAGTAGTTCCGTTGACTGCGACCGTGGGACAGTCGCAGTACCACTGGTGGCGTATGCGACAGGGCAACTGTTTCCACCACCAGGAGTCATACGCAACCAACGAGGCGGCTTGCCGAGAGATAGAAGGGACTGTCAATCCGGACGATCGGTGGCCAGGGACTTCTCGCACAAGGCACTAGGTGCAAGTAGGGCACCGAGTTCAGGTGCAAGTATGCCACCTAGTACAGGTGCAAGTAGCTTGTTGTAGAAAGCTAGGAAAGCAGTAGGTTGAGGCCTGGGCTAGCCGGCTGAAGAGTACAAATACCTTGTACTCTGTTCATTGTAACTTGTCTTTTCCAGCTCTGGCTTCCAGACTTCTCCAAGTCTATCTTTCTGCTGCGGCTGTGCTCTCCACACACCAAGGCTAAATCTCCAGAGAGTACCCACTCTCACAAGACCGGTCAGGGCCGTGGGCCCATAAATCTTTTTCATAAAACTGTGTAGTGTTGCAACATGGCCCGACGGGTCCATTGCAGTTCAGGGCTATGGTTTTTACAAAATCTGAGTCTAAGCATGAGCTTTCTGTTTGCCTCATGCTATGTGTCTTGGAGTTGAACAGAGTTATCTTACAGTCACTTTTGCGAATAGAATAACGGCATTTTGTATTTGTTTTCTTACATGGATATGATCTGTCAAGTTCTAATGCTACTCCTAAGCTTTCCAACGCACCAAACCATGTGGACTTTGATTAGTGGTAGCTCCCGCTTTGTCCATCAAGGCAAAGCACACCAATCCAGCCGCTCAACTAGTGGCGCTCGTGATTCCTGCCCGCCGAGGTGCCCTCACACATCAAGGACCCATCAAGACGCCTTTCAGGAGGCACAGGTTTCCCTACAAGTAGTGGCCGTGTCCCCTGTGCTTTTGAGGTGCGTTTCAATGAGTTAAAAATCAAGTTTGGTGATGGGGATTGATGGGGTTCACAAACTGTGCGCGGACTTGCAGTTGGATTTTTGACTATCCATCAGTAACAAATTGTATGACTGAGCCACGGACTCTGAGCCAGGAATTTGGTGAATTCCCCCAGTAACAATGTGAAATTCTGGATCTGCTGGAAAAGATCTGCCGGATGACTTCGTAGTCATCAGTTAGATTTTTCTGGTGGATCCACCTGATTACATACGTCTGGTGGATTTTTCCACCAGCTGCCATATTTTGGCTAAGTTCTTAAGCCGCGTTGCATACCCCAACTCCAAGAGCTCATAACTTGCTTGTTTCTCAATGGATTCCAGTGATTCAAGTTACATCATATGAAGAACCTTGTGAACTTTCAGGAGTTTCCATCCAACGTGGATTTGGAGCACTTTCTAGGCATCCAGAGTAAAATGCAAGGATTTTTCTCCCTCCAGAATCTTGTCGAAACCTCCCGGCGCTGTATCCGGGCAGAGGAACAAAAGAGAAAGAGATCCAGCCTTCGAAATTCTGATGAGAGAGCTGTGAGAGGTTTTTGGAATTCACAAACAATTTTTAAAAAAGGTAGATTTTGCAACCACATCAACAAGGCACAATTCCAGGGAGTTTAAACATGCAACAACTTACACATCATGAACATGATCACCAAGCACATGACTTTCTCATGATAAATGTGCAAGGCTCATGGATTGCAGGTTGCATGACACATTGACTGCATATCTGAACCTACACGACAAGGGTGGGGGGAGGGGGTATCAAGCATGGGTCTTGCGCCTCTGCTGCTTCTCTACTGTACTAGCATAACTTCCTGCCACCAGCCTCTTGCCCATCCTTGCACCTCAAGCAGCACCTCCAGCAAAAACTCCGGCAGCACCACCAGCAAGACCCCAAAAAGCAGTTCCAGCAGCACATCCAGCAGGACCTCCAGCAACACGTCCCCCCCCCCCCCCCCCCCCCCCCCCCCCCCCNATCAAGCATGGGTCTTGCGCCTCTGCTGCTTCTCTACTGTACTAGCATAACTTCCTTCCACCAGCCTCTTGCCCATCCTTGCACCTCCAGCAGCACCACCAGCGAGACCCCAAAAAGCAGTTCATGCAGCACATCCAGCAGGACCTCCAGCAACACGTCCCCCCCCCCCCCCCCCCCCCCCCCCCCCCCCGGGCTGGATCCTCACTAGCACCACCAACAGACTCTCCCCCGGCACTTCTTGCAGCACCTCCTGCATCAACCCCAGCAGCATCGCCAGCAGCACCTCCTGCAGCACCTTCAGCTGCAGCACCAGCATCACCTCCTGCAGAATTGTCCCGTGCATGCGCGAAAGTCCTTGATGACTATGGCAACGATTTCTACGGAAGTCAGCTATCTTTGATTTCCCACTTATGTTGCTCAACTCCACCACCCCAGCTTCCACTCCTTCCCACACAAAGTGATGCTCCATAATTGTGTTGTTTGTCCGTGGATGCAACAGACCATCATTAGCTGTGATACAACGAGTGGAAGAGCTATCACTTTACATGGGAATAGAATCCACAGAGACATCCAACTTAAAAGAAACCTCTCCTAGCGCCACATACTTGGCTTCTACTGCACTGTATGCAGTACATGGCTTCTTGGCACTTCTCTACAACATAGTTATCTTCTATAACAGAAAATCATGAGCACTATGAATTCTTGTCATGCGATCACAAGTGCAGTCACTGTCACAATATCTATCCACAAAGGGAACCTATCCACGAGAGAAAAACAGCCGAGGCCCAGCTTTCTCCAGCACATGGCAAAGCAGTTTCAGCAGTTCCTTTTTATGCTACATTAAGTTTCCAGTACGGCGTGCGATCTATGTGCGCTCCATGGTCAGATGTATTAACATAAATGAGTAGGGTATATGAATTTGGAATCATGGGGGACCGCTGCCTTGGAAGGTGATACACATGATGTTGAAATCATGATGCAACGTGTGCAATTAAATTTCCTCGATTTAGAATGAGTTTCTGTACTGCTCTATCTTAAGTGATATTCATTCCAATGAGGATATGCACATCCCAAATCTGCCATCTTGTTGTGGAAAGTGAGTAAAGATTTTGTTTTCTTAAGAAGAGAGGTTTGCATGGAGGAAGAATAAATAAATCATCTATGTACACAAGCGATGTGACAGGCTGATCACCAACCCGATGTATCTACAGAAAGAGAGAGAGAGAGAGAGAGAGAGAGAGAGAGAGAGAGAGGAGGGGGGGTCCTCACATGATCATGATCAATCCCCCTTTCTGAAAAGTGCATCAGATTGCCTCGTTCCAGCACTTAGGGGCTTATTCTTGGGCCATAGAGCACCTTCAACAGAAGCCACACATGATCCGTACCATCCTCAAATCCCTCTGGCTGTTTGATGTACACTTCTTTCCCAAGGGGACCATTGAAGAAGAAATTCTTGATGTCCATTTTTTGGGTTTCCTGATACTCAAGTGCTGTTACAGCAAGCAACCTACAGCTTGTGCCGTCATTTCCAACAGGTGCATATGTACTTGTGGAATCATGCCCCGGTGCCTGGTGAGAACCTCTTGCCATGAGACATGCATTGAACTTTTCAATCATTCAATGTCATTTCCTTTTCAACTTGTACACCCATTTCACTTCAGTTCCTTCCCTAATTTGAGGAAGGGACACCATTTATGCACACCATGCTCCAGGATATAATTCAGCTCAAGAAGCCTCCTCCCCCTCAGACAACTTCTTTGGCTCACACCGTAATTGTTGAGCCTCTGAATTTCCAGTAACATGATAGAACTGTTTGTATTCTAGCTGAGGATTGTTTTGGGAATACACACAAACAGGTTGGGTCAGTGGTGCTATTGATGCCACCGTTTATCCGTGCCCGTCCAAGGGTGCCGACCCTAGTGGTGAGATGGCTCGACAGGGTGATGTGGCCTGGTGGGCTAGCTGCTTGCGTCCCTATAGATGCACTGTAAGGGCTAACTTGTAGATTATTCTTGGTTTTGATGTGTTTCAGGCTTAGCCCGATTTCGCCTTGTGTCTCTGACCCGCACACCTAGACTTCATGTCAGATTCGCATGGACCTACATGTCCCAAACATTTTTTTTTCACGTGGTATAAGAGCACAAGAGGGCAGTGTGAGCTATGGTATGGCATTATCAGTCAGGTCCAAGCTCATGTCCATGTCCCTGTCCATATCCCTTTCCATGTCCCTGTCCATGTCCATTTTCATGTTCACTTCCATGTCCTTGTCCATTTCCATGTCTTTGTCCATGTCAATGTCGACATCCATGATCACGTCCATGTTCACGTCCACGTCCACATCCACGTCCACGTCCACGTCCACGTCCACGTCCACTTCCACTTCCATGTTAATATCCATGTCCATATATATGCTAACCCCTATGTCAACATCCACGTGGACATCAACGTCCACGTACATATCCATACTCACATCTGTGTTCATCTCCATTCCCACATCCAGGCCCATGTCCAGGCCCATGTCCATGTCCATGTCCATGTCCATGTCCATGTCCATGTCCATGTCCATCTCCATGTCCATGAAGCACAAAGCATTGCCAAACAGGCAGCAGCGTGTTGGAGGTTCCCTCTGCGGCCATTACTATGGTAGCGGCAACAGCAGTCATAACCTTTAAGTGCAGTGGCAGATGTCGCATAGACGGCAGAAGCAGCAGCACCAGAGGAAGCAGCAGCTGCTTAAAGAAAGAGGGAGGAAATTGGTAGACAGCTTCCTACTATAGTGGCTAAGGGTTGGCAGGAGAGAGGTGAGTAGCAGCTGAAGCAGTGATTAGGAGGAGCAGCGGCTGTAGTAGCAGTGGCCAGAAGTAGGAGCAAAAGGTGCAGAAGTCATAGGTTGCAGCAGCAGCAGCACCGACAGGAAGTAACAGCGAGCAGCGACAGAAAGCAGAAGTAGCAGTAGCATCAGCGGAAGCAGGTAGCAGTGGTTATAGCAGCTGCAGCTGAGCTGCTGGATGCTGCAGCGGTGGCAGAAAACAACAGCAACACTGGCAGCGTGGGCAAGAAGCAGTAGCGGGAGCACCAGCGGTGGTGGTGGCCAGTAGCAGCACAGAAACAGTAGCATGAAGCAGCGGCTGTAGCACAAAGTAGCAGGAAAACGAGTACAAAGACGAAGTAGCACAAAAACAGTGGCAGCATGCGCTGTAGTATCAGCAAGCGTGCTTAGCAGCAGAAGCAGCCAGCATGCGCAGCAATAGCACATAGTGGATATAGCAACAGCATGTAGTGGCAATGAAAGAGCAATGAAAGTGGTAGCTTAGCAGTAGCAGGAGTGTGCAGCAGTTGTAGCAGCAGCTACTGCTGCGACACCATGGGTGTTGCGCAGCTTCTGCACCATTGTGTGGAAGCTGTGCTGCCAGCCAAGGCTGGCGATTGCAGGCAAGTTCGCTGGAAAACTCACCCACACATTTGTGGGTGCAGCCACCAGTTCACCATCACCTTGCCAGACTGGGGTTGACGCAAGAAAAACAAAACAATACCTGGTGATAGTTTTTGGAATCAAAGACTATCCTGGTGATATGTTGATATCCCCACCAGGATAGTCTTTGATTCCAAAAACTA
>SZWC01005076.1:38995-80128 GCA_023375785.1 Penium margaritaceum | reverse complement strand
CTCCAAAGACACGTGTTGCGCGGGGATGAACGGCGGCGGCTCCAACACCGTCGACCCAAAGACCCCCCCTCTAGCCACCTCCCCATCCTGCTGGCTTCAGCCGCAGTGCGATTCGGAGGGCCATGGCGAAACGCGCACATGCGCATGCGCTAAATCGCCGTGCACACGTGCCCTCCTTCGCGCCTCGGGAGAGGCGGCCGACAGGGAGCCGCTCCCGCGGCTCGGTCTGTCCGGAGACCTCCGAACGTCTTTTCTAGTACAAAAGTCTTCGTTAAGTCTTCGTTCCACACTTTGTTGCCATGGGTGATCCGACTCTCACCTTGTTTTCTACAAAAACACGTAGCATTACAATAACATTCACAAAAACAAACAAAAATATCAAAAATAAACCAAATATATACATGTCCAGATGAAATATTCTTAAAATTCTCTTCTTATGAGAAAAGAAATTCATACATTTCAAATCTATGTTTCCATAGTCATAATCTCTTATCCTCTATTCTTGGAACAAACGAAACACATAAATTATAGCCTTTCATAAATCATAAATTAATTTATCATAAATCTTCCTATCACAAAATACCTCACATTGTATCCATACATTAGTATTGATGTAATGTGTGTAATAGAGTACTTGCATACAGTTTTTGATTCGTTCATCTATATGAAACATAACATGTATACATATTGAAATCATACAATAAAAAAATTTTCATCTAGAATTGAAATTTTCGATCAATCAACGTTTTATATATCTTGTAATTTATTTTCATCATTCTTCATCATAGAATTATTAAATCACCCATACATCATATCGAATGCATTGATATTAATAATCAAATTTTAAAATTCCTTAACATAAAAAAGAATATGGAAAATTCAAAAAATATGAATATGTTTTGTATTCCCGACTGAAATATTCTTTTAAGATATACTTTTGTAGCACATGCGTCATATATGACCAGTCTCCTCACCCCCGAAACTGTGTATCGACAAGTGTATTGGGAAGTGAACATATGAGTGAACATGGACTTCTCATAAAAACTAGTACTTAGTACATATAATCTATAATAATCAACACCTAACATAAGAAATGTATGTTTGGGCTCTGGTGACAGCTATTGATGTTGTTGATTTCTCAAAAACGGGTGCATGTAGGAATACAGTTCTTGATACACTAATTGTTGAGTGTATGAATTTGGGGTGATTAACCATAACTCACATGCGTGTTTCTCTTTTCTCTAGAAGTTAAAGAATTTCACATGAAAGCATTCATTCTCAACGCCTTTTTTACCACACATGAAACATAATTTGTGACTACTTGGACCATAGAAATTATTTTCATTATTAAAAGCAAATTGTTAAGTATAGAGGAAAAGAAACGAAGAGATGTTAGATAAGCATGGAGACAAAGATGTTTAAAGTGCATTTGAGATATAATTTTCATTTGTGGGAATTTGGTTTCTGATAAAGGATTTCACATGAAGACATTTTTATATGATTTTATTGTTTTGTTTTATTCTAAGCGAAATTGAAGTATTTTCATGTGATGATTTGCAATTTTTTGTTTTGCTATGTCCATCATGATTTGAAACCTATTCAATATGATGATGAAATGGTTTCAAACATTTGAATATGTAATCTTAAATGAAGCATTTCTTAAAAATGGTAATATCTGGTGAAATTTTTGGCTCCCCCTTGTTTTTTCATAGGTGACCCTCAAGTACCCCTACATCACAACGAAAAGCCTCATTTGCCCCTCCCTTAGAACAATGAGCCTCATACACCCCACATTTGGTACAACAAGCTCTTGTCACCCCCCCCACCCCCCCCTTTCACCATGCTCAAACATTGACGTTTGTCCCTCCTTAACTATGGCATAATTAGGCATGTCTTGCTAGAATGCGGCCCTCCATCGCGGCTGACGCAATGGAGGGTCGCGATAGCATGACCAAGTGGGTGGGAGAGATTGCCGGCCAGTGTGTGTCGATCGGCAGTTTGTCAACCACAGCCACAATCCCCCCACCCCACCTCCCTCATCCCTCTCACCTCTCATAGCCCACAAGCCCACGTACCCGCCCGCCGATCGAGGCCCTCACTGTTGAGGGCGGCCATGGAACAAGCGGCCGGTGGGCTACCAAGAGCTGGGGGGGGGGGGGGGAGTGGTGTAGAGACTTTAACCCAAATTCCGATTGACGGATGGTCACATGAATCCCAAATCCACCACTGAGGAGTCAAAAATCCTTTCTCTCTTTTGCATTTTGTTCAAATTTATATCCTCGCTTGAGATACAAGCTATAGACAAAAACACTACCTCATTACACCGAAGGTTTTAAGGCCTTTTTTTTACACGCACCTACTCGGCCCCATAATAGTGGGGCCCACCACGTTCCCTTTTAGCTCATAGGGAGATTGAGATCCCCCATGCAAGCTCCGCGCAGCCACTTTGAAAAAATCACGAACCCTTTCTTGAAGGATTCTATGATTATCAGGTAAAAAAATGTGATGTCAGCCTGTCAATGTGCATCCATGCGATGTCGACATGCTATCTTTCGAAAAACAAGAGGGTTATATTGTACATTCTCTATTTATGAAACCTCGCATCCATGTAGAAGGGGCGGATCAGGCTTATTATTACGAGGCACGGACGGATCAGGCTCAATGTTCCACGATATGGGTTGAATTGGCTCATTGTTCCAAAGTAGGGGGAATTGGGCTCTCTCCAAAACAAGAGGTATATGGTAGCTCTGCCAAATTTGTTTGGGGAAAAAATGAAGTGAACGTCTTGGATTCTGCATTTATAATGGGAATTTTGTTTTGAGGTGGGATTGTTGCGCTTGTGTTCAACTCCGATATAGTGAAAACTACACTGCATTTGGCGCACTCTTCGCAAAATCATAGATTTTGCATTGAATTCCCATGTCAACGTCTTCTATGAATCCTATAATGAATAGGCCAAATCAATTTAGGCAGACAGTTGTGAAGTAGCGAAAAGGACCTAGTATGTAAAAAAGTGTGCTGGCATGCGCAAGGGGATTACCCATGCCACTAGCAAGTTATAAAAGGGAGTAGAGCTACTCGTTGTACAATCTATGTACCATTGCAAATCAGGGAACACTACAGCTTACGGGGCAGGCAGCATGCATCCTCATCATGAAGCCTACAATACATCATCATCATCCAGCAGGATGAAGCCTTGGGCCTTTAACTTACATGGGCCAATTTCATAAGAGATTGAGGAGGTTCCTGGTTGATGGATGTGATAAAGAAGCATAGCAAGATGAATGGTCTTCAAAGAAAACCCTGAAGATTAAGCAACCTCCTTGTGAAGCTTCACTTGAAGACCTACCAATGCTTTCTCAAGGAGGAAGCTTCTCCTTAGGGCAGCAAAGATACCACAAACAAATTTTAATTATAGGAAGCTTCTCCTAGGAGGAAGCCTCTCTAAGAGATAGCACACTTGAACCACTTGAAGGAAGCTTCTCCTTTAGGTTCTCAACTTACCAGGTCCACAGGGATAAAAGGTGCAACTCCTCTCTGTTCACATCTATCTCAGCATTCTACAAGTACTCAGCTTTGCTTAAGCATCTGAATCTGGAGCTCAGACTCACTAAAGATCCCTCCAAGGCCCTTGTAAGCCTTGCAAGGCCTGCTAGCCTGGGTGGATGTTGTCCTAGAGGCGAGTCAACTTAAAGACTATGCCAAGATTGTTTCCACAATACCTTGTAGGGCCTAGCAAGGTGTTCCCCCTCTATGGGCCAAGAGCTGTGCCATTCAAGCCTCATAAGATTTTTTATGTACCATAGTTGTGCTTTGTATCTATCAAGAATCCAGTTATTCTCATCCAAGATTGGAAGTGGTTTCTCTTGCTATTATAAAAGGTGCAAGGAACATTGCTTGATCGTACAAGCAAGGGTCCTAACACTTGCTCATTGACTCTCAAAATCAATAAGGTATCAAAGCATTAGTTGGTGCTGTCATCAATTTGGAGCAACAGTAGCAGATGACTACGTTGGTGGTGGAGACGTTCACTACTTGGCGAGTACAAGTGCTAAGCAAGAGGCGAAGGTGATGCCACTTCACTCGCGTGAGTAATGTTCCACTTGCATAGAAGCACGAGCAACATGGAAGAGAAGAATGCTCAGTAGCCTTCTCTTGGACTTGATGACTAATCGGTTTTCCATGGCATGTGCATGGGCCAAGAGCAAGAAAGCCATTTTGCAAACCACGCACAATGCCAAGCCGTACACGCACAACTCTTGGGTGAAAGGCGTACATTATGAGGCACCAAGAAGCTATAGAAGCAGTATCAAGACAAGCAATGGAGGTTAAGTTTTGTTAAACTTGGGATGCAGGCAGCAAGGGTTAGGACCCTTGCTCGTAGGATCTTTGGGTGATCAGCAGTGCAGCATGTACAATAGCAGGGCAAGGGATGGGAATCTGGACTGAAATCTTGATTGATACACAGTACAAGTATGGTACATAGAAAATCCCAGGCAAGCTAGGCTAGCACAGCTCCTGGCCCACAGAGGGGCAACGCCTTGCTAGGCCCTCTAGGCCATCGTGGCAAGGGTCTTGGCGCAGCCTCCAGGTTGACTGGCCTCCAGGGCAGCCTCCACCCAGGCTGGCAGGCCTTCCCAGGCTTACAGGGGCCTTGGAGGGATCTCCAGCAGAGTCTTGGTCTGGGCTCCAGAGTCAGAGGCTTGAGCAGGGCTGAGTGCTTGCAGAAAGCTGAGATGCTGAGATGATTCTGAAGTGAGAGGAGCTTCTCCTTTTATACCTGTGGTCCTGGCAAGTTGACCACCTGAAGGAGAAGCTTCCTTCAGGTGGTACAGGTCTGCTGCCTCTTGGGGAAGCTTCCTTCCAGGAGAAGCTTCCTGTAGGTTAGAGTTTTCACTGGTATCCATGCAGGTTCAGGGAGAAGCTTCCTTGTTGAGGAAGCTTCATCAGGTGTTCAGGTGCAGCTTCCCCAGGAGGTTGCTTGCTCTGCAGGCTTTTCTTTGACGGCCGTTGATCTTGCCATGCTGTTGCATCAGATTCGTTGATCAGGTGCCTCCTGAAGCTTGTTCGAGATTGGCCCATGTAGGTTGGAGGGCCCAGGCTCTATGCATGTGGCTAACAATGCAGTGTAGGCCTCATGCTCAGGGTGCATGATTCCTGACCAGTCAGCTAGAGGATTCCCTGACCAAGGCAGATATGCAGTGCTGCGCAGTAGGCAGCTCCCCTCCCTGCTAGAGCTAACTAAAGGCATGCGCAACCCTCTTGCGCATGCCAGCACACTATATTACAGACCAGGCCCTTTAGACTGCTTCAAGGCTGGTTGCCAGATTTTATCTGGCCTGCAAAGGAGAGAATTCCCAGTAGACGTGGACCCGGGAATTCACCGTAAAATCCGTAGCTTTTCGTACCGTGCTCCGAATGCAGTTCCGTCTTCACCATATCGGAGACTAACACCAGCACAGTAATCGTACCTCTCAACACTCCCCTCGATTGGTGCGCTGGTGGTTTGAACCGTATCACTCCTTCGGGCTCCCGAAAAATTCCTCCAGTGACTCCCAAAAAACTTCGTCGAGGAAATGGAGCTTAGTATCCTCTTTGCTAAGTGGGAAATCTGGAAAATTATCAATATCAGCTTCCGCACCCGAGGAAAAAATTCCTTCCTCCTGACTTTGTGTCGGGGTTACTTTCTGACCTATTTCGGGTCGACTGGTCCTCCTTTCGGTCAGCTGGTCGTAACCAAAAATTGTTGGGTCGAGTTCGGGCCACTCCAAAAATATTTCAGTTGCCTCATGCAGAAGCAACCCATCTGGTGCTTCATGAGGATGAAGCTGCGCATGGTGGTTTGATCACCACGGCTCCTTCCTACTCCCTTCCTGTGCTTCTGGAGGTGCTGAATCTTCCACAAAAAATATTTCTGGGTCGTCTGTTGACTTTCCAGTCGCTGGAGCAGTACAAAAGTTGCCCTGGACGTTCTGGAGGTTGTCCTTGCCGTTTTTAGTCGCGAGCAGCTTCTTTGCAACAGTAACAGCCATAGTACTAGTTTTTCTCCGCTGAAAGACCCGGTTAAGTCCATGCTGTCCGCTGCTTGTTGAGTGGGAAACGTCGTTCTTGCTCAATCTGTCCGGGGTGGTCGTACGCTTGTTCTTGCACCAAATCTGGGGCGCGTCTTCCGTTTTCGCGCAAGGAGGAAAGGCCCCGTTCCGTTCTGCTGCTGTTGCGTGCATCGGACACAGCTTGGCCGGTGAGGCTGTCGCCGTTGCGTAATCGAGGAGGCACTGAGCGCAGCCCCCCCTAATCGTATCCGCCATCGTCTGTCCTCCGTCGAATACGTCCTGTCCTCTGCCGCCGCTTTGTTTCTTGCTCGCAGGTTGGCCACGCTTAGTGAGTGGGCCCTCATCTCGCCCCTCCTCGCATGCTGACGTCTGCAGCGAGGAGGCAACTGCGCGAGCGGCCGCGACAGCCATGGCCGCTCGCTTGCTCGCTGCCTCGCCGCCTTTGTTTTTCTTTTCTTTGTCGCTTGCTCGGCACCCCCACCTGCTTGTGGCGTCCGTTCCGACCTCGCAGCCGATCTAGCTACGCGAACTGCTCCGGCTGCTTGATCGGCAGCCCCTCTTCCTCGATGCGGCTGTTGTGACCGCGCAGCTGCGCTAGCTGTGCAAGCTGCGGCAGCCGCTTCTGCTTCGCACGAGCTTGTTGCTCGATATTTTTTTTGCCTTTTTTCTCCGAGGCCGAGCGGCAGCTTTAGACCATTTTTGATGCCAATTACAGTTGCGACAGGTTTTTTTTTTACCGCAAGGATTTCTGTTGCGCCGGCGGATCCTCCGGTGAAATCTGGAATCTGTAGCTGGCTTTCAAACTGCAGTTCCTTTTCAGCTGGGAAATCCTGCTGTGGTGCTGCTGGGGCTGTCGCAATAAGTTGGAGACCACTGAAAAAAATTTGTTGTTCTGTTGGAGCCAAGTTTGCAGTTGCTTTTGCGAAACACCCCGCACCATCCCAAGGTCCACAAAAGCCACGTTGATTTGTTGAATGACGGCCTGATGCTGCGTCGGATTTTTTTGCTTCAGTCGATGTTGTCTCATGCACCATGAAGCATTTGAAATCCGCGTGCATAAAGCAGGCTTGCGCAATGGCGGAACTGCGTGTGTTTGACTTCCGCGTCCCCTCCACGACCGGCCGCTTCCACACGTACTGCGAGAGGGCGTTGAAGGTGAGACCACACTGCCCTGCGCACCTGTAGAAAACGTTTTTCGGGATGCTTTTCGTGAGAAAGTCGGCTGCTTGCTTTGTGCCTGACACATGCACGAGTTGGATCGTGCTGTCTTTAACCTTTGAACGGATCCAGTGCCCACGAATGTCGATGTGCTTTGTTCGGCCCTGAAATTTTGTCGAGTTTGCGAGGTCAATCGCAGACTTGTTGTCGACAAAAGTTTTCGTCCGCTGCACTTGAGCGAATCGGATGTCCTTCAAGAGATTGCGGAGATACGTGACCTCTTGTGCTGCTGAAGTAGCTGCCACATACTCAGTTTCTGCGGAGCTGAGTGTGATGACGTTTTGTCGCTTGCTGGTCCAGGAAACTGCTGCTCCACGAAGGAGGCACACAAAACCTGTGGTGCTTCGACGATCTTCCTCTGTGCCCCCAAAATCGGTGTCGACGTAGCACTCGAGGTCGAGGTTGTCAGTCGTTCCAAAGAGCAGATTTGTGTCTCCTGTAGTTTTGAGGTAGCCTAGAGCTCTGTCCAGCTCCTTGCATGCTCCCTCTGTACACGTCTCGTTGCCGCGTGCCAAGTTGCTTACGGCAAACTGCAAATCTGGCCGTGTGCAACTTGCTGCGTGCATCAATGAGCCAACTCTGTTGCAGTAGTCAGTCTCGCTCCTCCCCCTCTGTCCTTGATGTGTCAGCTGCTGTTGTGACAGAGGTGTTTGGACATGACGATCAGAAACGTTGAATCACTCACAAACTTTACAAGCGTACGTCTGCTGGCTCAGGTGAAGCGTATGCGCTTCACGGTCGCGTTTGATGTTCATGCCCATGTAGAACTCAAAGTTGGGCATGAGTGTCACATTGACTTCTTTTGCCATGGCTGTCCCTGTGGTTTTGATGAATTTTGCCGACGGACCTATGATGAGAAGGTCGTCGATGTAGACCAGCACGTAGCAGTCTGGTTTCGTGTCTGGTGATGGCCGATGTAG
Organism: Penium margaritaceum; assembly: GCA_023375785.1. Taxonomy (NCBI): domain Eukaryota; kingdom Viridiplantae; phylum Streptophyta; class Zygnematophyceae; order Desmidiales; family Peniaceae; genus Penium; species Penium margaritaceum. The sequence goes on along the minus strand of SZWC01005076.1, from coordinate 71,937 downwards.
GAAGAGGCAGTCATCGTATGTTGAAGGCTCGAAGTCGAGAGACTCCAGCACTGCTTGCAGCTTCCTGTACCAAAGTAGGGGGCTTTGCTTCAGTCCGTACAAACTCTTCACCAGCTTGCACATTCTACCACTCCCGTCGTCGTAACCCTCTGGTTGCTTCATGTAGACGTTCGTATCCATTCCACCATGCAGAAAAGCATTTTTTACGTCGAGCTGCTGCACCTCGTAATCCATCACTGCTACAACTACCAGCATGATGCGGGCGGTAGTGTAGCAGCTCACGGGAGCGTAGGTGTCGAAGAAGTCTTTCCCCTCAACTTGCATGAACCCCTTTGCCACGAGGCGAGCCTTGAACTTGTCAATGCTTCCATTGGCTTTTGTCTTGACGCGAAACACCCACTTCACCCCCACAGGGCGAGAGCCAGATGGAAGCGCCGTAAGCTCCCAAGTCCCCTAATCCATGAGACTCTGGTACTCTGCGTCAAGTGTTGCCTTCCACTGTGCAGCATGCTCACCTTGCAGAGCTTCTTTCAGAGTCTTGGGCTCAGGCTCTAGCTCGCTTGCTGAGAAGAGAGCTGCGAGGTGCGTTGTGGTGAAGTCCGCGAGGACATCATCCGCCTCTTTGTAGATGAAGCAAGCCGTGATAGCCAGATTCGCTTCATTAATCTCCTGCTCTTCTTCTTGTTGTAACTGTTGTCACAGGAGGCGCGTGAGGCGTCCCGGATGCCGGGCAGCTTCATACTTTGGTTTCCCCACCACATGCGCACCATTCTGCACTCCCACGACCTTAGTTTTGTCATGAGGTACTATGAGCGCCTCATGGTCAGTGGTGATGTGTTCAACCTGGCGAGTGTCGAGGGTCACACGCGGGGGCACCGGGTGCTCATCCGTCTTCTCCAGATCAAAAAGGGTGAGTGGCACACTATCGGCTTCGCCCTCCTCTAGCGTCTCCATGTAAGAGTCGTAGAAAGTCTGGAGTAGAGCGGGCTCACTGGACTGCTTAGTCTCCCAAGCAGAGCGCGTCAGGTTCTCAAAGAAGATAGCGTCTTTGCTAGTGATGATGCAATGGGAGTCTATGTCGTAAAACTCCCATCCCTTCATGTTAGGGCTTTGTCCGAGGAAGACCCCCCATGTAGTCGAATTGCTTCTTCTTGCCTCCATCCTGCTTCCCTGCCTCTTTTTGCACGCCTCTCTCAGGTTGCTTCTCCTTACTGCCAGCTGCCTTCTTCTCCCCCCTTCCTCCTGAGTTGTTTGCTTTGTAACGTTGGTGTCGCGTGGCTTGTTCCTCATCCCACATCCTTTTCCTGCACTCCCGTTTCATGTGCCCAATCTTCGTGCAATAATGGCACTCAACTACAGGACGTGACCCTGCATTCTTGCCGCGTGCACTCCGGGTGCTAGCGTTTGGTTCAGAGTGGGCGGGTAACTGGGTGGATGCAGAATTCCTTGTGGACTGGCTGTTCCGCCAGGGCTGAGCAGCTCTGGTGAAGTAGTTGTACTCAGCCACCACGCTAGACAGCGACCCTGGGGCGGAGGCGTGTAGTAGCCATTGTAGAACTTCCAGATGCCGTGTATTTTGGCCGCTTGTTTGAACTTGTGTGCCCAGTGTGGGAAGTTCTCGCCATCGAATTTGTCTACCTTGAGCTTGTGCAGATGTAGTGAGGCGGCTGCTTGAGGCACACCGTCCTGCAGGCCTTGGTATGCTTTGCCTTGTGCTGCCGCTTGTGGGAGTGGCACAAAGCCTTGTACCATTGGCTGCGGCCCTTGTGGTGGTACTGCTGCTCCTGCATGAACTGGCGCTGGTTGTGCTGCAAATGGTTGCGGTCCTAGTGCTTGGTGCAGCTGCTAATAGTGTGCCATGGGTGGCACCATCGGAGCTGGTTGTGGCTGTTGAGCCACAAACGGCTGTGGCATGCCTCCTTGTGGTGCTGCTATCGGCTGCTGTTGAAGCTGCTGTTGCTGAGCCCATGCCAGCTGCTGCTGAAGTTGTGCGATTTGGGCTACTTGAGTCGCATGTGACTGTTGTAGCTGTTGTGTCTACGATGCTTGGGCTGCATGGGTAAGCGGCTCATGTTGACGTAGGAGCTCTTGAGCGGCAATCTGCTGCCTCAGCGCCTCCCTCTCTTGCTCCACAGCTTGACGTGCTGCGGCTTCTTGTTGCGCCATACGTTGCGCCTCCTTCGCCAAGCGTTGCGCCTCTGCAGCTTGGCGTTGTGCGTGGTCTGTGACATGGCGTCCCTGCTCTTGGCCCATGCGCATGCCATGCAAAACTGATTGGTCATCAAGTGCAGGAGAAGCTGACTGAGCGTTCTCCTCTTCCATGTTGCTCGTGCTTCTGTGCAGGTGGAACGCCACTCACGCACGTGAAGTGGCGTCACCTCCGCCTCTGGCTCAGCACTTGTACAGGGCTCGTGGAGAACGTCTCCACCACCAACGTAGTCTGCTGCTATTGCTGCTGCAAACTGCTGAGAGCACCGCCTAGAGCTCTGATACCATGTTAAATTTGGGATGCAAGCAGCAAGGGTTAGGACACTTGCTGGTAGGATCTTTGGGTGATCAGCATTGTAACATGTACAATAGCAGGGCAAGGGTTGGGAATCTGGACTGAAATCTTGATTGATACACAGTACAAGTATGGTACATAGAAAATCCTAGGCAAGCTAGGCTAGCACAGCCCCTGGCCCACAGAGGGGCAACGCCTTGCTAGGCCCTCCAGGCCGTCGTGGCAAGGGTCTTGGCGCAGTCTCCAGGTTGACTGGCCTCCAGGGCAGCCTCCACCCAGGCTGGCAGGCCTTGCCAGGCTTACAGGGGCCTTGGAGGGATCTCTAGCAGAGTCTTGGTCTGGGCTCTAGAGTCAGAGGCTTGAGCAGGGCTGAGTGCGTGCAGAAAGCTGAGATGCTGAGATGATTCTGAAGTGAGAGGAGCTTCTCCTTTTATACCTGTGGTTTTGGCAAGTTGACCACCTGAAGGAGAAGCTTCCTTCAGGTGGTTCAGGTCTGCTGCCTCTTGGGGAAGCTTCCTTCCAGGAGAAGCTTCCTGTAGGTCAAAGTTGTTACTGGCATCCCTGCAGGTTCAGGGAGAAGCATCCTTGTTGAGGAAGATTCATCAGGTGTTCAGGTGCAGCTTTCCCAGGAGGTTGCTTGCTCTGCAGGCTTTTCTTTGACGGCCATGGATCTTGCCATGCTGTTGTATCAGATCCGCTGATCAGGTGCCTCCTGAAGCTTGTTCGAGATTGGCCCATGTAGGTTGAAGGGCCCAGGATCTATGCATGTGGCTGATGATGCAGTGTAGGTCTCATGCTGAGGGTGCATGATTCCTGTCCAGTCAGCTAGAGGATTCCTTGACCAAGGCAGATATGCAGTGCTGCGCAATAGGCAGCTCCCCTCCCTGCTAGAGCTAACTAGAGGCATGCGCAACCCTCTTGCGCATGGCAGCACACTATATTACAGACTAGGCCCTTCAGACTGCTTCAAGGCTGGTTGCCAGATTTTATCTGGCCTGCACAGGAGAGAATTCCCAGTAGACGTGGACCCGGGAATTCATCGTAAAGTCTTAACTTTCCGTACAGTGCTCCGAATGCAGTGCCTTCTTCACCATATCGGAGTTTAACACCAGCGCAGTAATCGCACCTCTCAACATTCCCCTTGATTGGTGCGCTGGTGGTTTGAACCGTATCACTCCTGCGGGCTCCCGAAAAATTCCTCCAGTGACTCCCAAAAAACTTCGTCGAGGAAATGGAGCTTAGCATCCTCTTCGCTGAGTTGGAAATCTGGAAAATTATCAATATCAGCTTCTGCACCCGAGGAGAAAATTCCTTCCTCCTGACTTTGTGTCGGGGTCACTTTCTGACCTATTTTGGGTCGACTGGTCCTCCTTTCAGTCAGCTGGTCGTAACCAAAATCTTTTGGGTCGAGTTCGGGCCACTCTAGAAAGTTTTCAGTTGCTTTGCTTCCAGCTTGTTACGGCTGCCGGCAGGCACGTGCACGAATGCGCCACACTCGAAGACTTTCAGATGCGACACTGTTGGCTTGCGTCCCGTCCACGCCTCCTCCTCCTTTGGCGTGAGGATGCCACGGACGAGGAGTTGCTGCCGTTCGGCAAGGTGGAGGTAGATGGTTGCAAGGGCGCGGTCACGCTTCTCGCGGTAGGTACGGGCCTCGACAGGGCATAGGGAGCTTTCTTCTGGTTCCTTCTCCTTCTCATCCACCTGGCTCCAAAGAACCTTCTCCATCAGCACCATCTTCATGTTGTTGCTCCAGTTGAAGAAGTTCTTGCCTTCGAACTTGGCGATGTTGACGCCGGCCACCACAGAAGCGGATGTCGCCATGGTAGTGCAACGTTCAGCCCACAAACGGCTCTCTCACAAAACAGGGTGCAAGAAATGCCTCAAGGATGAGACAAAGCCTTGTTCTAGCTCTGATACCACTGGTGGAATCTGGGGCAGCCCTCAGAGAGGTGATCAGGCTCACCAAGAGCCGCCTTGGCAGGACCAACTGTTTGTGAGAGGGAGTTGTAGGTTGCACAGACAGAAATTACGGAAGCAAATGTAGGTCTGCACAGAATGCGAATGTCTAAATCGACTCTTGAGTGAGAAATAAAATTAGCACAGCTTTCTAACAAGCCTAAGTAAGCCTCATTTGGCACATGGAGCTTGAAGAACCACTCTGTCAAAGTTCACCTCCTAGCACACTCCTAGCCTAGCGGGATGAGTGGCAGTCACACTCTCACACAAGAGAATTACCATCCCTGCCATGTGCACAACCAATAATCTTGGTGGGGACCTTCCTTGAAGCTCCTTGAAGGTCCTCCTGCCGCCTTTCTACCCTGAAGGCCGCTCCAAACCTCCTTGGCCAATAATTGTGGCCGTCATTGGTGCTGGTTGTGCAGGAGCCATCACTTGAACCGGACCCATCGCCACCAAACCTTGAAAATCCATATCTCCCTCAAACGGACTCCGAATCAAGTTCCGTAAAGTGCTACAGAACCAGCAAAACATCCTCTATTCACTTTTGTGACCTGATGATTTTTATCGAGCAACCCACTTTGGTCACTTTTTTGGCATCCCATATCCAACAGTTCAAGGATGGAACTAATTGCGTCTGGCTGCTGCTGAGGGCTTTCTACGGGCTGAAGCAAGCACCACGGTGCTGTAAAAAAGAGATAAGTCATACGCCAGAGATTGGGGGGTTCACTCAGAGTGTGTGCGACCCCTCTTGCTTTCTGCGCTGGGACAATGGAGTACCTGTCATGCTGTTGGTCTATGTCAATGACTTGCTACTTCTGTCTCTATCTCTCTCTCTCATCACAGACACAAAGGCACTGCTCACACGGCACTACAGCATGACTGATCTGGGAGAGGCAAGCAGTTTTTTGGGAATGACCATAATCAGAGAAAGAACTGCACGCACCCTCACCTCGCATCAGGGACGGTTTCTGGCACATCTCACCGCTCGCATGCAGCACCTTGTTCAGCATCTCCCACCACAGAATTCACCGATGAGCCCTGATGTGCATGCTCACCTACTGGATGCACGCACCACTGACTGCAGACCAGACTGTGATCCCACACTGTATAAGCAGATTACTGGCAGCCTTTCCTACCTTGCATCCACCACACGTCCAGACATCTCTTGTGCAGTCAAAGTGTTGGCCCAGTTTGGCCAGCAACCCTGCAGCGCGCATCACAAAGCTTTGCTCAAACTGCTACGTTATGTACTGGACACGGTTGGCTCTGGTCTGGTCTTTGCTCCCACACCCTGTCCTGTGTTGGATGGTTTCTGTGACAGCGACTATGCACGTGACCGTCAGGCCCGTAGTCGTAGTGGGTAAAGTTTCCGTGTGTGGGGCACTGCTGTGTCATGGCGTAGTGCCAAACAGTCGTGTGTGGCCCGCAGTATTGCAGAAGAAGAGTACATGGCACTGGGTGAGGCGGCGTGTGAGGGCATTTGGTTGGCACGACTGCTTAAGGAACTGGGCTTGGATGTGCATGCTGTACCATTGCACAGTGATAGCTCTGCAGCACGCCGCATTGCCACAAATGATGGTGTGCTACATCCATGCACAAAGCACATTAGTGCTGAACATCACTTTGTCCTTGAGGCGGTTGACTCAGGAGCTATCCAAGTCTGTCCCATCAGTGTGATGCTCAGCTGGCGGACTTTCTCACTGAAGCACTCCCCTCCACAGCACTTCAACTTCAACTCCATCAACCCGGTTGCACACAATCTGCACACTTGGCCAAGGGGGCATGTTAATTCTCCCTGTATATATATACAGGGAGAATACACGGCTCTGTGGTGGCCATGAGTGTGCAGGACATGCTGACTCAGAGAGCGGAGGCTACGCACAGTGAGGCGTGCGTCAGCATTGAGCACACTACTCATACATTCCCATCTGCCCTCCTGTGGTGGCTTCCCTCTTGAAAGCATTGTCTCAGGTCCACCCTCTTTACCTAAGGATATTCCTGGACAGGGCCTAGATGACCTAGTTTAGTCCTGCCTTTTCTGTAACACATCTTGTGTATGCTCATGCATGCAGACCTAGAATAGACCTTGAAGTCGAGGTTGTACATGAGTGACTGACATAGCCTGTGTTGATACTTCGAACCGGCTAAGGACCGGATTTTTGGATTGCGCAGGGTGTTGCGCACGCAGGAAAAGAAGCGCCGGCGAGCTTCGCTCCCCGGCCGACGGGTGAGCTCGATCAGTGAGCCTCACCCCGTAGGAATGTTACTCGTACTCTCCTAAGACTTATCTTTTTTCTTCAACAGGAATTCATGGCTGCCTTTGCCCAACCCTAGAGCATTCCACAATTCACCAAACAAGGCAAAACAAGTTGTGTTAGAACCGTAGGAAGATTCTTACCCCTCCCCCCCCTTCCAATCATTGGAAGGGGGGGAGGGGTAAGAATCTTTGCGCCCGACCCCGTCATGACCCATCCCCTTCTCCCCTAGACTCTTTACCCTGGCCACGCTCATGGCTGCCACTTCTTCCTCCTAGAGTATCGTCACACCCTTGATGCCTGCACTGCCCATCAGTTTGTCACTGCCACCGCGACCGCTGCTCGAGCCCTTGCCCTGACTTTGACCCATCCCACTCCTTCTCTCCCTCCCTTCCCATCAACCTAACTGACCTCCCTACCCTTGCCCATGCCCTCTCCTGCCTAGATGCCGCCGCCTGGCATGCAGCCTGGGTTGCTGTGCTTGCTGCCCTTTGCAACCACAGGGTTCTTGAGCTTGCTTACCTCCCACCTAGTTGTACTACGATCAAGGCCAAGTAGCTCCTTTGCATCAAGCTCACCCCTACTGGCAGCCTTGATCCCTACAAGGCCAGCCTTGCTGCCAAAGGCTCCTCCCAGATTCCAGGTGTCAACTACGGCGACACCTATGCCCTTGTCGTAGGCTTCACTATGATTCATGTTATCATCTGTGTTGCAGCCCGCATCCGGTGGGAGCTTCACCAGATCGATGTGAAAAACGCCTTTGTCCATGACCACTTGGATGAGGAGCTTTACATGCTTTAGCCCCCCGGATTCTCTAATGGCTCTGCAAAGGTGTACCTCCTTTGCTGCACCCTCTAAGGCCATCGTCGGTCCTCACTGTTGGACAAGGAGCTCACATCCACTCTTGTCCGAGGTAGTTAGTCACCTAGTCAGTCCGACCCCTCCCTTTTCATTGGCAGCCCCCTGGCCGTTCTCTCATTCCTCCTGGTATACGTTGATGATCTCCTCATCACGTCCTCCTCCCCATCCGCGATAGCCGAGGTGAAGAATTTTATGTCCACAACTTATCGGATGAAGGACCTTGGTCATGCTGGCATGTTCCTCGGCATGCAAATCGCTTGCCTCCCTTGGCCCCTGTTTTTCTACCAGGAATGTTACATCCTCACTCTTGCTGACCGCTTCTCCCCTCTCATTGACCTCTCGCGTCCTCTCCCTGTTACTTCCTCGCGTATGCAACCTAGCACCTAGCTCGCCCACTTTGTCGCTCATGTCACAGAGCTTGGCAATCATGCGTCTGTTACCCTCTTCCACTCCATCATCGGTGCCCTCATGTACATGGCTGGCACTACCCGCCTCGGCATCACTTTTGTGGTGAATGTTCTTGCCCAGTATGCTTGCGAGCCTTGCTCCGCTCACCTTATGGCGGTTGCCGACGTCCCGACAGCCTCCCTCTTGCAGGCTACACTGACAGCGACTATGCCTGGGACTAGGATCACTGAAGCCGAAGCGGATTTTTGTTCCTCCTTGTTGACACTGCTATCTCCTGGTATACCGGGAAACAAGGCTGTGTTGCTCGTAGCACTGGCGAGGCCAAGTTCATGGCCATCGGCAGTGCCGCTGCCAAGGCCATGTGGCCATGTCATCTCCTCAGCGAGCATCATCTCTCCTTGGTGTAGTTCCCATCCACACCGAGATCAAGAGTGGTCTTTCCGTCGTTTAGAACACTGGTGCCCATACCGCTACATAAAACACATCAATGTTGAGTACCACTATTTGCATGACTTCATTGCCGCCGGTGATGTCTCCCTTGAGTTTGTCTCTTCCGCATTTCAGCTGGCTGATTTCCTCACAAAAACCCTTCACCAGCCTGTGTTTTCCTCAAGAATCACTGCCGTCGGCCTCCGCCCACTCTTGCCCCATGATTGAGCTCTATCACTGATAACAATTCTTCTCTCCCCATATCCCACTCTTTCACCCCATCATCTCCTCGATGACCATCTGTTTCCTCCTTTTCTCTTTCCTAAAGGCATACCAGTTAGATGAACGGGTTCCCTTGCGATCCCGACCGTGTTGGTTCTCCTGCCTCCTTGCTGTCGGCTCGTCACCTCCCCATGATTTTCGGTCATCCTTTGCCCGCCCCCCCTGTCACTTTTTCTCTGCCTGTTTCGTGCCCGCGTTGTGTTGTTGTGTCTTGACTTGGTTCATTGCAGGTGAACCGTGATTCCACCAAATGCTCCGGCCCGGAATTCCCCAAGCATCGTCCTCTTGTGTACGTGCTGCTGCCTGCGGGGGTGCACCTGGCAGTATCGATGCTACAGGAGTGGCGTGTGGTGACAAAGGAGTGGGTGCTCATTGCAGTGCGGTTGCAACTGAAGGAGTGGGTACTTTGGACAGTTGCTTCTGGAGGGGTGCTTCTGGAGGGATCTGTGATCCGCGTGGCTGTGCCAACTCTACCTTGGGTCCCATCGTCCTCATCGCACCTGTCACTCCCGGGATTTCCGGCCAGGAGCTTCTGGTGGATGTTTCTGGTGAGTGCTTCTTGGGGTTGGTGCTCTGGGCACGTGGTGCTGCTGGTGGTGGTGGAGCCTGGAGAGCTGGTTGTGGTGGAGCTCCACACATCCCCTGCCGGTCCCTGTGGCCAGGCTCTGCTTGTGACTCATGCTCCTGCACTCGTGGGTGACACGGTGTGTCCCAGTCATGCTCCTCGGGCATTGCTCGTTGGCCCTTGTTGGCGGTTACTGCTGCTTTTTCTTTTCAGATGGTTGAGGCTTGCAGTGTGGTATTCAAGCTTTTTTCTTGGCACACCCATCCTCGCTTGCCCATTTTTGTTAAAGCCGCAAACTGTTCACTGACCTAGATGTGTTTTTCAGCACTTCAGCTTGACATGCCTGTCAGACAACTTGGGACATCGCAGTATTGGCATGAAATCTGCGTAGAGTTATTCTGCTCACGTTCCTGTTGCTGCTTTTCCCCTCGGGGAGTTTCTATAGTTAGCGCTGGGCTTGCTGTTCATGTGTGCTGGACGTCCTTTGCATGCGCTGGAGAGTATTCGTTCACCGGCGAATATTCTTACTGCTCTCTCGTGGTGTGCGGACAGTGGCATGTTCCGCGTTCTATGTTTTCCCCATGTTCCGGTCTGATAACTGTGTGTCTTTCCACATTGTCTTCTTTTTGTGCTTTGTGTGGGTTGACCTCGCCCAAGCCTTCACTTGCCGTCCAGTCGGAACACGGTCGTAGTCGACTGGTCCAAGGAGCGGCCCGATAGGGGTCCAGCTCCGCTGCTCTTTTGTTCTCACTGTTCATTTTGATTATCAACAATCACTCATCTCGATCCTCTCTCAAGCCTAACTCCTTACCACTCTCCACTCCCCCTCAATACCTCTCAAAAGCCCCCTCTCCTCACACGACTTGAGAGCTGGAGATTTGCCTTGCAGCTAGCTCCCGGAGTCCCCTCCTCACAAACCAAGTGCCCCCCAATCTCAGTTTTGGCTCTGTGCCAAATAGATACTCCACTCCCCCGCTCCACCAGCTCCACCTGCTCTCCCTTTCCTGCTTAGAAACACGTTGTTTCAGAATTTTGCTTTTAAAGTCATAGGTAAAAAGATTCATGCTAAGGAATAGATGTAGATATTGAGATTGATTTAAACATATAGATGTTAATATTCAGATATATCTTTTTTGACATGTACAAAGAGATAGCTCTCGATAAAAAATGCTTATACTAATAGATAAAGATATAAATATGGATGTAGATATTTATGTAGATATGAATAGAGATATAATTTTTTATGCACATTATAATCCAAAAATAGATAAGCACATTACATGAAGTATTTTGAAACAATCCATATGTTTACATTGATGCAAATGTGAATCTTTACACATGCTGAGAATGGGTTATCTGAAAAGAGAAAGATCAAATGATACATTGGAATGGTTGGATGAGGATGTTACAAAAGGCTAGGGATGATGAAAGCTGAGTTCTTTCAAGTCTGTTCGGTTTTCATTGACATGTCCACTGATGAAATGGCATAGGGAAAATTTGGGGAGCAATCCTAGACGTAATACTATAGCCAAGTTTCTGGCCAAGAAATGGCACTAGGATCTCTAAAATCATCGCCATGGAAAATGCCGTCGGTGCCCTCAAACCATCACTGCATTTTCTCCTTCACCAATTATTTCACTGCTTTAACATGATAGCAAAAGCGACTATGGAAGCTATGCCTCCGATCCCGCAGAAGGATGGGTCTCCCTACCTCTCTTCACAGAATCAGGTCCCGCACGTTGGCTGATTCTCATCAACCATGTACCTAGATAAAAAGGAAATGTGATTTTGAATTTTCATTAGCGCCTGACCATGTTTTTCACCATCTCAAAATGTACATGAACATTAGTTTGTGCTACAATCGATATACAAATCTTGTAAATGAAACTATTCACAACTTCCCCATTTGTGGAAATTCATCATACAATTTTCACATTTCTTTTTTGGTGCTCAATGTGTAGGTTCACTCCGAATAACATCATGCTTTGAAGTAGAAAGATTATATTGTGTTTTTTCCATTCTAGCTTATGCCACAGAAGTTACCCCCAATCATACCTTGCACATGCCAAAGAAGTAGCAGATGGGTATGGGTGGGTTGGACCAGAATTCTCACCTACCCAATGTTGGATGCCAGCCACCAGCCCTTGACAAAACCTGATCTGGTTTTAGGTTGGATTCCATGGATTTTTCCACGAATGACTGAGCTTTTCATCACTCCATTTGAGTTATTATTATGAAAGTTAGCCTAGCACGATGTTCGGGTTGTTGATGATTGGAGCCTTGGTCCCATCATGGGTGACGTGGGACTCCACCACTTGTGATCTGGGATCAACTCCAACAGGCTCCAAATTCACGAGGGCCAGAAAGCACATAAACAGGGAGAACTCATTGACTAGGATGAACTCCTCCTTGAATTCTTGACTAGAGAAGGGAGCTTTGACAGGTCACCATCAAAGCACCTTCCCTGGCCCAGTAAACAAGGGTTGCTTCAATGGCTGTAGCAGGGGATCTACCACTCCAAATTGAGCATCCTTGGCTGGGATGGAAATCTTAGATGACTGGCTATAAGGATCTGTTGCAATCCTACCATGCCAAGTAACAAAATCATGTTCTTTTACGGTCCTCCAAAATGCGATGGGTTTCGGTCCACTCCTCACCAGTGGTAGCCATTGGCTGCTCCAAAAATTGGAAGCATATATTGACTTGGTGTGCCCCTTGCCATGTGCCGTTGATGGTACTCCCTGGTTAGACCACTAAGGACTAGTCTAACACTTATATGACTTAGATTTGGATTTCTTGGATTTTCCCACGCAGGATCGAGCTTTCAATTGCTCAACTTGAGTGATTATTCACAAAGTTAGCCTAGCCCAAAGTTCGGGTGTTGGAAGGGTGGAATCTGCTACCCGCTATGGGTGGCGGGATAATCCACCGCCAGAATCCGAGTTCATCCCCAACGAGCTCCAAATACACTAGGGGCATGAAAGAAGTAACTATAAGGACCTCCTTGATCAGGATGAAACTCTCCTTGACTTATGGGCAAGGAAAAGCACTCCGTCGAGTCATCGTCAAAGTGCCTCCCGTTGCCTAGTGAGCAAGGCAAGGTGGGCGGCTCCACCAAGGGTTACTTTGACGGCCGTAGCAGGGGCTCATGTGCTCCATTTTAGGCATGCCTAGATGCGTTGGAAATCTTAGATCACAGGCTATAGGGATCAGATGTAATCTCACTGTGTTAAAAAACAATAACGTGTTTTGATTTAGTATTGCTGAATGCAACATGTTCTGCCCACTCCTATCCGTGATCCTTGTGCTCCACACTCTTCACCATTGGTGTCCATTGGCTGTCCCAAACATTAGTAACATGCATCAGTTAGAGCTAGGCATCCTTACGGGTGCCTCTTCACCCACTAGTGCCAACAAAAGGGTTATGGGTCCAAGTTCCTAGAAGGATCCTAGCTGTTCAAATTTCACTCTATTGCCGCTCGCCATGGCAACAGCCGAGCAAGAGAGCATCGGCGCCGTTTGGAAGTTTGATGGGAATAGCTTCCCTTTTTGGAGGTGGCAGTTTGAGTTCTACCTCAATGAAAAAGGCGTGCTTGAGCTGGTCAATGGTAAAGAGGCCGCCGGATACTGCGACGCCAGAGGAAGTGGACAAGTACAAGAAGTGGAACAAGAAGGTGCTTGCCTTGTTTGTGTTAGCGCTAGCTCCGACTCAGCACACATTTATTTAAGGATGCACAGAGGTTGGCGAGGCCTGGAAAAAACTCTGCACCATCTACCAGTCCACCAACCTTACAAACCACCTCTTTGTCTTCAAGAGGCTCGTCACCCTCCGAGCCAACAAAGGCGACGACATCATGGAGATATTGCACCAGATAGAGCCTCTTCCTGCCAAATGCATAGCCACCGGTCAGCTACAGGCCATGATCCTTCTCTTGGCCTTGCCAGAAAGTTGGAGTCCCATGATCACCGTCGTAGGTGGCCGGTCCGCCGATGAGCTGAAGTACCCAAAGGTGGCTGAGTACGTCCGCAATGAAAGGATGCAGCGTGGTGGGAGAGAGAGCAGGGCAATACCACGTTCCGCTTATGCCATCCGCCCTCAAGGTAGAGGGAGAGGCAAGGAGGGGAAGGGTGCCAAGGAGGGCACCAAGAAAGGTGATGAGAAGGGGGAGTGTTATGTGTGTGGAAAGGAAGGCCACTACGTACGCAACTGCCCCAACAAGAATTTGGACCAGCCGGGGAAGGCTGGAAAGAAGAAAAACCTTATAATGATGGCAATGGAGTCCACCGAATTGACAGATCCAACAGTCTCCGTGATTGACCCCCGATCGGGCCGCCACACACAATGCAACCGGGCGGCATCCTTCACCTATAACACCTCGGAGCGGCAAATGACAGTGGCCAGCAGAAAAACAGAGTTGGCTACCTGTAAAGGCAGCATCTGCATTGAGATGGATGTGGACGGGAAGACTGTCACAAGCACAATGCATGACATACTCCACATGCCCAATGTTGGGGCAAATCTGCTGTCACTGAGCTGCCTTATTGACAAGGGGCTCGAGGTGTTCTTCAACAAGGAGGCCATCATCCGCAAGGAGGGAATGGAACGGTGATTGCACGAGGAAAATGAGAGAATGACAGCAGATTTGCCCCAAACTAAACAGGGTTCTCGTGCAAGGCCCTGTGGCCAGGACCGCTACGCGGTGGGGAGGCTGCCAGAGAACTTCACACCACCTCAAACAGACAAGCAGGGTTCTCGGGCAAGGCCCTGTGGCCAGGACCTCTACATGGTGGGGAGGATGCCATAGTCCTTTGCGCTCTCAAGCAGACGATCAGGGTTCACGGGCAATGCCCTGTGGCCAGGACCGCTACAAGGGTGCAATGGGGAACGCGTCCTAAAGCATCTGGGAGCTAGGCTTCCCAGAAAGTCGGCTCCACCCCGTAGGGGGCTAAGAGTGTGAGGAGGGAGGGCACACGTCCCTGGCGCGCAATGGGGGGCACCTTGCCAAAGAAGGGGGCGGAGGCTCTGGTGTGTGTAGAGACGTAGAGCCAGATGGCCGCGCACTTGGCACGAATCCCCGTAGTGGAGGCACGCTGTGCAAGGATGCTCATCGCTCGCTGAGCCCAGTGCACGAGGGCCTCCGATGAGCACTGTCAAGTCCCGCGTGAGAGGCAAATCTTGGCGAGGCGGGCCAAGAATACCCAGAAATCGTCTCCCAGGCCTCCCAAGGTCTCCCAAGCCAGGGTTCATGGGTGATGTCCTCACCGTGGAGCCGCCCTGTATTGCTCAACATTCTCCTCCTTGGCAGCTGCGAGATCTCGTCCCGGCCCTGTGGCTCAGTGTCTTTGTGCGTCCACTGTCGTGACGTCCAGCAACCACGTAATGCCGAGGTTGTGGTGATGGATATGAGAGTGTCAGAAAGTGACAAAAATAGGTTGCTCGATAAAAAATCATCTGGCATGACAGTTGCAAAGGGGATGTTTCACAGGTTCTAGTGCACTTTACGGAACTCAATTCGGAGTCCGTTTGAGTGGGATATGGATTTCCAGAGTTTGGAGATCATGAGTCGGGTTCAAGTGACGACCTGAGCACTTTGAGCTCAAAAGGCGGCAGGATTATTGGCCAGGACGGCTGAGAGCGGCCTTCAAGGAGAAAAGACGGCTGGAGGACGTCCAAGAGACTTCAAGGAAGGACCAGTCTACGATTATTAGCCATGCAGGCCATGCGAGACATAATTCTCTTGTGTGACAAGGTGACTGCCGCTCATCCCGCTAGGCTAGGAGTGTGCTAGAGGGTGAGCTTTGACAGAGTGGATCTCAGTGCTCCCTTAGCCAAATGAGGCATATAAGGGCTTGTTAGAAAGCTGTGATGATTTACTTTCTCACACAAGAGTTGATTCAGACATTTGCATTCACTGCAAACCTACATTTGCTTCCGTATTTTCTGTCTGTGCAACCTGCAACCCCCTCTCACAAACAGTTGGTCCTGCCTAGGCGGCTCTTAGTGAGCCTGATCACCTCCCTGAGGGCTGCCCCAGTTTCCATCAGTGGTATCAGAGCTAGAACAAGGCTTTGTCTCATCCTTGAGACATTCCTTGCACCCTGCTGTGTGAGATAGCTGTTTGTGGGCTGAACGTTACACTACCATGGCGACATCCGCTTTTGTGGTGGCCGGCGTCACCATCGCCAAGTTCGAAGGCAAGAACTTCTTCAACTGGAGCAACAACATGAAGATGGTGCTCATGGAGAAGGGTCTCTGGAGCCAGGTGGATGAGAAGGAGCAAGAACCAGCAGAAAGCTCCCTCTCCCCTGTCGAGGCCCGTACCTACCGCGAGAAGCGTGACCGCGCCCTCGCCACCATCTACCTCCACCTCGCCGAACGGCAGCAACTCCTCGTTTGTGAAGATGGATGAGTCCGGATCCATGATTGACTACATCAACATGGTGAAGTCTCTGTTTGACCAGCTTGCTGCAATTGAGGACCCTGTCAAGGAGCGTGTGCTCATGCTGACCATCCTCTCTGGCCTTCCTAGCAGCTACACTCCTCTCATTGTTTCCCTGGACCAGCGCAGCAACAAGCTATCTCTCAATGATGTGGAGGAGAGCTTGCTCTTTGAGGAGGAGCGGCGCAAGGGAGAGGAGGGCGGAAGCGGACTGGACGTCGCTCTCATCACCAACTTTGGTCATGGGGGCGGTGCTACATCAACCAGGACCAACGGCGGAGGAGGAAAGAAGAAGGGGAACTGCCACTAAGAGGGAAAAGCCGGGCCATTGGGCGCGCGAATGCCAAAAGAAGAAGGCAGACCTTGCGGCTGGAGTGGGAGCGAGAAAACAGTCGGACGCTTCCGCGAACGCCGTAGATTGGGAGAGTGGATTCGTGACAACCCATCCGGGTCCTGCACGTCTCCGACAACACCGCCCTGTTCTGGATCATCGACTCGGGAGCCACGCGGCACATCACGTGTCGCAGGGAGTGGTTCGTTGTCTACACCGTCATTGAGCCTCGTCGGGTGTACATGGGCGACAACCACGTGCAAATGGCGGTTGGGGAGGGTGAGATTGTGTTTTGTGCTTCTGTTGAGGGCAAGCACGTGGAACGTCGTGTGAAGGGGGTGCTCCATGTTCTGGGGCTGGCAGCAAACCTCCTCTTTGTCTCATCTCTCATCTCCGAAGGCATGCAGGTTTGCTTTGAGAATGGTGGCTGCACCATCTCTGCAAGTACGGGGCGTGTGCTTGCAAAAGCGGACAAGGAGGACGGTCTTTACCACCTCTACATGGCATCGGAGAAGGAAGCCGACTCAGCGTTGGCGGCGAGAGAGGGAAAACACGACATCGGCCTGTGGCACCGCCGGCTCGGTCACCTCGGCTTTGGCGCCATCATCACCATGCAGCAGATGGTCCGCGGCCTGGAGCTCAAGGGGGTGAAGCAGCCTGGTGCATCGGGTTGTCAGAGCTGCATTAAAGGGAAGCAAGCCACTCTCCTTTCACGGGGGAAGGGAAGGGCACGACTGAGCTTCTCTCACTCGTTCACATTGATTTGTGTGGTCCCATGCCATCACAGTCCTTGTCCGGCAAGTTGTACTTTGTCACGTTCATTGATGACAAGTCGAGGAAGACGTGGGTGTTGTTCCTGGTTAGGAAGGATGAGTGCTTTGATGCTTTCAAGGTCTGGATTGCTGCTGCACAGAATGAGAGTGGCAGGCGGTTGAAGATGCTTCGCACCAATGGTGGAGGAGAGTACCTCTCCAACGACTTCCGCACCTTCCTCAAGCGTCGCGGGATCAAGCACGAGGTCACCCCACCTGGAACAGCGGAGCTGAACGGCGTGGCTGAACGCGGAAACCGCACGCTCATGGAGCGTGTTCGCATCATGCTCCAAGACGCGGGGCTCCCGCCAACCTTCTGGGCAGAAGCGGTCAATATCGTTGTGCACCTGAAAAACCGGAGCCCTACGCGCGCCGTGCCGCTGATGACACCGGAGGAGGCGCGGACAGGACGCAAGCCAACAGTGACACACCTGAAAGTCTTTGGGTGTAACACATTCGTGCACGTGCCTGCCGGTAGCCGTAACAAGCTGGATGCAAAGTCAGTGAAGGCTGCCTTCCTCGGCTACGACACAGTGGGATACCGCCTCTACAACCTCGCCGCACGCAAGATCATCCGCAGCCGTGACGTGGTCTTCCAAGAGGAAGTGAAGGGCTGGACTTGGAGCCCTATGTCGGCAGTTCCGCATGCTCCCGCACTTGTACCAGAAGTGGGAGAAGTACCGGTAGGAGAAGAGGGCGGTGCAGAAGATGGCGGTGACAGTGGCAACGACAAGGAGGTGGAGGGAGCTGAGAAGGAGAAGGAGCCGGCAGCGGAAACGGATGAGGATGAGTAGCAAAGCAACGCACAACAGCTGCCACGACGGTCTGCATGCCTCAACAAAGGCGCAAAGGACAGTGGGGAGCCGTTGAGGCGATCCGAGCGCCTCGCAAACAAACAGAGGCCACTGGAGGAGCTGGTGAACCTGTGCACCGTTCCACCACCAACGGAGTCGTCTGACCTCAAGCTTCTCTTCCTCACAGTCACCGATGACCCAACCACATGCGCTGAAGCCATGCGCAGCGCCGAGGCTGCAGATTGGCGTGCCGCAGCAGATGAGGAGTATGGTGCGCTCATGAAGAACGGCACCTGGACTCTCGAGGAGGCTCCACGCGGCAGCCGGGTGATCGGATGCCGGTGGATCTTCAGGCACAAGCGTGGTGCGGATGGTAAGGTGCTCAGGTACAAAGCACGGCTGGTTGCAAAGGGGTATGCGCAGACTGAGGGTGTGGATTACAATGAGACATGTGCACCTGTCGCAAAGTTCCCATCCATCCGAGCGATCCTCGCTCTTGCTGCTACTATGGACTGGGAGGTGCACCAAATGGATGTGACTTGTGCATTTCTGAATGGTGACCTCCAGGAGGATATGTACATGGAGCAGCCGGAGGGGTATGTGGTGGAGGGAAAGGCGGATTTGGTGTACAAGCTTGTGAAGGCCCTCTACGGCCTGAAGCAAGCACCACGAGCATGGTACCACAAGATGGATGAGCAGCTGGCTGGCCTTGGCTTTGTGCGTAGTGAAGCTGATCATGCAATCTATGGGCGCACTTAAGAGGCAAGCCAGGTCATCATCTTGCTCTATGTTGATGATCTACTCATTGCATCTGACTCCATGTCTCTTTTGGACGATGTGAAGCAGTCCCTTGCTGCCAGGTTTGACATGAAAGACATGGGAGAGCTGAGTTACTACCTTGGCCTTCAGGTCAAGCGCGACAGGCAGCACCAGACTTTGGAGTTGTCGTAGAACACGTACGTGAGCGACATTGTCAAGCGCTTCAACATGGCAGGAGCGCGCAAAGCAACAACACCATTGGAAGTGGGAGCGAAGCTGAGCATGACGCAGACTCCCCGCGGCATGCAAGA
Organism: Penium margaritaceum; assembly: GCA_023375785.1. Taxonomy (NCBI): domain Eukaryota; kingdom Viridiplantae; phylum Streptophyta; class Zygnematophyceae; order Desmidiales; family Peniaceae; genus Penium; species Penium margaritaceum. Next base: position 53,225 of record SZWC01005076.1, on the reverse strand, counting down.
GAGCAGCCGCATGGAAGCAGTTCCGTACCAAGCAGTGGTTGGAAGCCTCATGTATGCAGCAGTCGGCACGCGCCTTGACATCAGCCAAGCAGTGGGAGTGTTAAGCAAGTTTTGCGCGAATCCGGGCGTGCCGCATTGGGAGGCGGTCAAGCGCGTGCTGCACTACCTCGACAGCAGCAGCAGCCTTTGCCTCACCTTCAACGGCAACAACAGCCCCATCCTCATTGGCTACAGTGACACAGATTGGGGAGGTGACCTGGACACAAGGAGGTCAACCAGTGGGTTTGTGTTTGTGCTCGGGGGAGGTGCAATCAGTTGGCGGAGCAAGAAGCAAGAGTGCGTCACCCTCTCCTCCACCGAAGCAGAGTACATCGCCCTGAGTGAAGCAGCAAAGGAAGCCGTGTGGCTGCGTGAGCTGCTGGCAAGCCTTGGACAACAGCAGACCACAGCGACCACCATCTACTGTGACAACATGAGCACCATTGCTCTCACCAAGAACGCCGAGTTTCACGCCTGCACCAAGCACATCGACCTGCGGTACCACTTCATCCGCGAGCTCGTGGCGAAGCAGGTGGTGCAGATCAAGTTCTACCCTTCAAGCATGATGTTGGCAGACTTCTTGACCAAGCCGCTGGCAGCGCACCGCTTTCAGCAGCTGAGGGGACAGTGCGGAATTGTGTGATTTTTATTCTCGCAAAGTGGGAGAATGATGGATATGAGAGTGCCAGAAAGTGTCAAAAATAGGTTGCTCGATAAAAATCATCTGGCATGACAGTTGCATAGGAGATATTTCACAGGTTCTAGTGCACTTTACGGAACTCAATTCGGAGTCCGTTTGAGTGAGATATGGATTTCCAGAGTTTGGAGATCATGAGTCGGGTTCAAATGACGACCTGAGCACTTTGAGCTCAAAAGGCGGCAGGATTATTGGCCAGGACGGCTGAGAGCGGCCTTCAAGGAGAAAAGACGGCTGGAGGACGTCCAAGAGACTTCAAGGAAGGACCAGTCTACGATTATTAGCCATGCAGGCCATGCGAGACATAATTCTCTTGTGTGACAAGGTGACTGCCGCTCATCCCGCTAGGCTAGGAGTGTGCTAGAGGGTGAGCTTTGATAGAGTGGATCTCAGTGCTCCCTTAGCCAAATGAGGCATATAAGGGCTTGTTAGAAAGCTGTGATGATTTACTTTCTCACTCAAGAGTTGATACAGACATTCACGTTCTCTGAAAACCTACATGCGCTTCCGTAATTTCTGTCTGTGCAACCTGCAACCCCCTCTCACAAACAGTTGGTCATGCCTAGGCAGCTCTTAGTGAGCCTGATCACCTCCCTGAGGGCTGCCCCAGTTTCCATCATGTGGTCCACCAGGGTGAGGTCCAGATGTAAGTACCTTCGCCCTCCCGACAGAGGCAGCACGTCCGTCCGTCGACTCCACGTGGACCGTGAGACGGTGCTCTCGGCACACATCTGCGAGCTCGTCGCGGATGGCGTTATGAACACGCTAGATCGCGCCCCCCTCCCTCTCACGTCGGGTCACGGCGGCAGGTTTGAAGGGGTGGACTTGAACCTGCTCCAGGTGTGCGAGCGGGAGGCCTAGCCAGAGCTGTGCATGGAGTCGAAAGTCTGCCGCAGGAAGGAAGTGCGCTGCCCTGCGTCGCTGTGGCCCAGCATCTGCTCTGTGCCCGGCGGCAGCATCCCGTGCTCGGTCCGCAGCGCACCGGACAGGCACAGTGCCGCAGTGCTACTGTCCCTGCCTCCTCCACCCACCACTCCCGTCGGCTCGCATGCCACACCTCACTCAGCTGCTGGTAGAGGCGTGGCGCTGGTCCCTGCTGCAGGCCGTCTAGAGAGGGGAAGGCACGGAACACCTGCACTGGTAGCTCCTCCACCACTCGCCGCCACAGGGGGGTGAGGAAGTCAAGGGTCCGGGTGGAGGGAAGGAAGGAACCAAAGTCCAAGACCAGTGCGTGGAGGAGAGAGCCTATGGCGCAAGCAAAGGCGAGCGGCGCCCCGTCACGGGCACTGAGGAGACCTGCGCCGCCAAAGCGGAAGGGCAGCTGCACCTGCCACCAGGCGAGCTGCTGTAGGTCCCAGTCCTCCGTCTCACCCTCTGCGGCTGCGGTCACCTGTAGGAGCGAGAGGACAGCCGCCAATATGGCGTCGTTGAACCGCTGCAGCACCGCCAGCCACCACCGCTCGGGGGGCAGGGTCGTAAGCAGAAGTTTCTTCTAGTTCATGCATAGGGCATCAATTCAATAGTAATCGTTTATTTGAAGAACCATTCGAAAACACTTTGTTTACAGTGAACATATGGTCATTACTATTTTATTTAAATTTGCTCTATACTACATCATGAACTAAATCAATGTTCATAAAGTCATTGAAACTTTATGCATGATGTTACATTGCAGAGAACTAAATTGAATCCATGAAACAATTCTGCATCAAAGAATGTTTTTTGGAATAGCATCAATTTTTGGCCTACCATGTATCCTTTAAAAGCGCTATTTTTTTTTTACTTTCCAGAAAGCAATGCCAACAACAAACCAGAGATAAAAGTATAAAGGTGACCATCATCACTGATGAACACGTGAACAACTCTTGGCCTACGACAGGTATTGCGCCAAGATAAATATCCTTTTACATTATGGCTGGAAGGGAGTCTTACTATACGTGAAGGAAAACCTTTTCTACTCTCCCCAAACAAGCATCCCACATAAGTAGAGAACATAGAGTTATTGCATTTTTTTTATTCCTCTTGCCACTCATGAATTCTAGCATTTATGATTTGTTTTTGAAAGATCGAAATCACACTCCTTAGTCCCATGGAGTTCAGCGTGCAATAGATCTGTAACATCAGAATGTACTTCTCTTGTCTTGCTCAAACAATATTGAGCAACACACATGTGATACATGATGCAGTGGTGCAACACACCACATCATTCTGTGACACATGTTCTCTTTTTTTGCAGCTCTACTTGACGCATCTCAATTTCCTTAGTTAGAATCATGTGCACTTAAAAGGAATATTTACAGCTCATCCTATAATGCTAGTGGAAGAAACTACACTACTACAGAGGAAATGAACGTAAACTTTGTGATCTATGCACCATGCAGCTTGCACAGATGCAACATTGTCAAACTGTTCAACGTCAAAGGTGCCAAACTAAGTAATGCTGAGAGGAGATTTTGATGGAAACTGGGGCAGCCCTCAGGGAGGTGATCAGGCTCACCAAGAGCCGCATAGGCAGGACCAACTGTTTGTGAGAGGGAGTTGCAGGTTGCACAGGCAGAAATTACGGAAGCAAACGTAGATCTGCAGGGAATGCGAACATCTGAATCAACAATTGAGTGAGAAAGTAAATCTTCACAGCATTCTAACAAGCCCTTATATGCCTCATTTGGCCTAAGGAGCACTGAGATACACTCTGACAAATTCTACCCTCTAGCACACTCTCCTAGCCTAGCGGAATGAGCGGCAATCACCTTGTCACACAAGAGAATTATGTCTCACACCACTTGGACAACCAACAATCATTGTCTGCACCTTCCTTGAAGTCTCTTGGAGGTCCTCTAGCCGCCTTTTCTCGTTGAAGGCCGCTCTCAGCCATCCTGGCCAATAATCCTGCCGCCTTTTGAGCTCAAAGTGCTCATGTCGTCACTTGAACCCGAGCCATGATCTCCAAACTTTGGAAATCCATATCTCACTCAAACGGACTCCGTATCGAGTTCCGTAAAGCACGTTAGAACCTGTGAAACATCCTCTATGCAACTGCCATACCAGATGATTTTTATCGAGCAACCTATTTTTGTCACTTTCTGGCACTCTCATATCCATCATTCTCCCACTTTGCGAGAACACAAATGACACAAGTCCGCACTGTCCCCTCAGCTGCTGAAAGCAGTGCGCTGCCAGCGGCTTGGTCAGGAAGTCTGCCAGCATCATGCTTGAAGGGCAGAACTTGATCTACACCACCTGCTTTGCCACGAGCTTGCGGATGAAGTGGTACCGCAGGTCGATGTGCTTGGTGCGGGCGTGAAATTCGGTATTCTTGGTCAGAGCAATGGCGTTCATATTGTCACAGTAGATGGTGGTTGTTGTGGTCTGCTGCTGTCCAAGGCTTGCCAGCAGCTCACGTAGCCACACGGCTTCCTTTGCTGCCTCACTCACGGCGACGTACTCTGCTTCGGTGGAGGAGAGGGCGACGCACTCTTGCTTCTTGCTCCTCCAACTTATTGCACCCCCCCCGAGCACAAACACAAACCCACTGGTTCACCTCCTTGTGTCCAGATCACCTCCCCAATCTGCGTCACTATAGCCGATAAGGATGGGGCTGTTGTTGCCGTTGAAGGTGAGGCAAAGGCTGTTGCTGCTGTCGAGGTAGCGAAGCACGCGCTTGAACGCCTCCCAATGCGGCACGCCCGGATCCGCGCAAAACTTGCTTAACACTCCCACTGCTTGGCTGATGTCAAGGCGCGTGCCAACTGCTGCATACATGAGGCTTCCAACAGCTGCTTGGTACGGCACTGCTTCCATGCGGCTGCTCTCTTGCATGCCGCGGGGAGTCTGTGTCATGCTCAGCTTCGCTCCCACTTCCAGTGGTGTTGTTTCTTTGCGCGCTCCTGCCATGTTGAAGCGCTTGATGATATCGCTCACGTACGTGCTCTGCGACAACTCCAAAGTCTGTTGCTGCTGGTCGCACTTGACCTGAAGGCCAAGGTAGTAACTGAGCTCTCCCATGTCTTTCATGTTGAATCTGGCAGCAAGGGACTGCTTTGCATCGTCCAAAAGAGACTTGGAGCCAGATGCAATCATCAGATCATCAACATAGAGCAAGATGATGATCTGGTTTGCCTCTTGTGTGCGCCCATAGACAGCATGGTCTGCTTCACTCCGCACGAAGCCAAGGCCAGCCAGCTGCTCATCCATCTTGTGGTACCATGCTCGCGGGGCTTGCTTTAGGCCGTAGAGGGCCTTCACAAGCTTGCACTCCAAGCCTTCCTTCCCTTCCACGACGTACCCCTCCGGCTGCTCCATGTACACATCCTCCTCAAGGTTACCATTCAAAAATGCACACGTCACATCCATTTGGTGCACCTCCCAGTCCATAGCAGCAGCAAGAGCGAGGATCGCTTGGATGGATAGGAACTTAGCAACAGGTGCAAATGTCTCATTGTAATCCACACCCTCAATCTGCGCATACCCCTTTGCAACCAGCCGTGCTTTGTACCAGAGAACCTTACCATCCGCACCACTCTTGCACCTGAAGATCCACCGGCATCCGATCACCCGGCTGCCGCGTGGAACTTCCTCGAGAGTCCAGGTGCCGTTCTTCATGAGCGCACCATACTCCTCATCTGCTACGCCACGTCAATCTGCCGCCTCGGTACTGTGCATGGCTTCAGTGAATGTGGCTGGGTCATCGGTGACTTTGAGGAAGAGAAGCTCGAGGTCAGACGACTCCGTTGGTGGTGGAACGGTGCACAAGTTCACCAACTCCTCCAGCGGGATCTGTTTGTTTGCGAGGCGCTCAGATTGCCTCAGCGGCTCCCCACTGTCCTTTGCACCTTTGTTGAGGCGTGCGGACCGTCCTGGCAGCTGCTGTGCGTTGCTTTGCTGCTCCTCCTCATCATATTCCGCTGCCAGCTCCTTCTCCATCTCAGCTCGCTCCACCTCCTTTTCATTGCCGCTGTCATCGCCATCTTCCGTAGTGCCCTCTTCTGCTACCGGTACTTCTCCCACTTCTTGTACAAGTGCGGGAGCAAGCAAAACTGCCAACATAGGGCTCCAAGTCCAGCCCTTCACTTCCTCTTGGAAGACCACATCACGGCTGCGGATGATCTTGCGTGCGGCGAGGTTGTAGAGGCGGTATCCCATGGTGTCGTAGCCGAGGAAGGCGGCCTTCACCGATTTTATGTCCAGCTTGTTACAGCTGCCGGTAGGCATGTGCACGAATACGCCACACCCGGAGACTTTCAGGTGCGTCACTGTTGGCTTGCGTCCCGTCCACGCCTCCTCTGACGTCATCTGCGGCACGACGCACGTAGGGCTTCGGTTTTCCAGGTAAAGGGCGGTATTGACCGCTTCCGCCCAAAAGGTTGGCGGGAGCCCCGCGTCTTGGAGCATGCTGTGAACACGCTCCATGAGCGTACGGTTTGCGCATTCAGCCACGCCGTTCAGCTGCGGTGTTCCAGGTGGGGTGACCTCGTGCTTGATCCGGCGACGCTTGAGGAAGGTGTGGGAGTCGTTGGAGAGGTACTCTCCTCCACCATTGGTGTAAAGCACCTTCAACCGCCTGCCACTCTGATTGTGTGCAGCAGCAATCCACACCTTGAAAGTATCAAAGCACTCATCATTTTTAGCTAGGAACAACACCCACGTCTTCCTCGACTTGTCATCAATGAACGTGACAAAGTACTACTTGCCAGACAAGGATTGTGATGGCATGGGACCGCACAAATCAGAGTGAACGAGTGCGAGAAGCTCAGCCGCACCCTTCCTTTCCCCCGTGAAAGGAGAGCGGGCCCGCTTCCCTTCAATGCAGCTCTCACAAGCCGGTGCACCTGGCTGCTTCACCCCCTTGAGCTCCAGGCCGCGGACCATCTGTTGCATGGAGAAGATGGCGCCAAAGCCGAGGTGACCAAGCCGGCGGTGCCACAGGCCGATGTCGTGTTTTCCCTCTCTCGCCGCCAACGCTGAGTCGGCTTCCTTCTCCAATGCCACATAGAGACGGTAGAGACCGTCCTCCTTGTACGCTTTTGCAAGAACACGGCCTGCACTGGCAGAGATGGTGCACCCACCATTCTCAAAGCAAACCTATATGCCTTCGGAGATGAGAGATGAGACAGAGAGGAGGTTAGCTGCCAGCCCCGGAACATGGAGCACCCCCTTCACACGACGTTCCACGTGCTTGCCCTCAACGGAAGCACAAAACACAATCTCACCCTCCCGAACCGCCATGTGCACATGCTTGTCCCCCATNGCCTGCACTGGTAGAGATGGTGCACCCACCATTCTCAAAGCGAACCTGCATGCCTTCGGAGATGAGAGATGAGACAGAGAGGAGGTTAGCTGCCAGCCCCGGAACATGGAGCACCCCCTTCACACGACGTTCCACGTGCTTGCCCTCAACGGAAGCACAAAACACAATCTCACCCTCCCGAACCGCCATGTGCACATGCTTGTCCCCCATGTACACCAGACGAGGCTTAATGGCGATGTAGACGATGAACCACTCTCGACGACACGTCATGTGCCGCGTGGCTCCCGAGTCAATGATCCAAAACAAGGCGGTGTTGTCAGAGACGTGCAGGACCTGGATAGTTGGCATGAATCCACTCTCCCAATCTGCTGCATTCGTGGAAGCGTTGGGCTGCTTTCCCGCTCCCATTCCAGTCGCATGGTCCGCCTTCTTCTTCCGGCATTCGCGCGCCCAATGGCCCGGCATCTTGCAGTAGTGGCAGTTCCCCTTCTTCTTTCCTCCTCCGCCGTTGCTTCTGGTTGATGTAGCACCGCCCCCATGACCAAAGTTGGTGATGAGAGCGGCGTCCAGTCCGCTTCTACCCTCCTCTCCCTTGCGCCGCTCCTCCTCAAACAGCAAGCTCTCCTCCACATCGTTGAGGGAGAGCTTGTTGCTACGCTGGTCCAGGGAAACAATGAGAGGGGTGTAGCTGCTAGGAAGGCCAGAGAGGATGGCTAGTATGAGCACACGCTCCTTGACAGGGTCCTCAATCGCAGCAAGCTGGTCAGAGAGAGACTTCACCATGTTGATGTAGTCAATCATGGATCCGGACTCATGCATCTTCACAATGTGAAAGCGACGACGCAACTGCATATTCATGAGGATTGACTTGGAAGCAAAAGTGGACTCAAGCTTTTTCCAAACCTCCTTTGGCGTGAGGATGCCACGGACGAGGAGTTGCTGCTGTTTGGTGAGGTGGAGGTAGATGGTTGCGAGGGCGCGGTCACGCTTCTTGTGGTAGGTACGGGTCTCGACAGAGGATAGGGAGCTTTCTTCTGCTTCCCCCTCCTTCTCATCCACCTGGCTCCAGAGGCCCTTCTCCATCAGCACCATCTTCATGTTGTTGCTCCAGTTGAAGAAGTTCTTGCCTTCGAACTTGGCGATGTTGACGCCGGCCACTACAGAAGCGGATGTCGCCATGGTAGTGTAACGTTCAGCCCACAAACAGCTCTCTCACAGAACAGGGTGCAAGGAATGCCTCAAGGAAGAGACAAATCCTTCTTCTAGCTCTGATACCAATGTTACAAATTGGTACAGGAAGCTTGGCCCACTTGGAAAAAACCGCGGTGATGGAGGGTCTCCGACCCTCAACCCATCCCGACCAATGGCCCACGGGCCAAGGACCCGTTCAAGCCATGAGGAGAGGCCGGCCCGCGCTACACTCCTCCCACCTAGGAGTTGACCCGCCTCCAGCATCCAAAGCAGGACTCAAACCCTGGCGCTCTGATACCACTGATGGAAACTGGGGCAACCCTCAAGGAGGTGATCAGGCTCACCAAGAGCCGCCTAGGCAGAACCAACCGTTTGTGAGAGGGAGTTGCAGGTTGCACAGACAGAAATTACGGAAGCGAAGGTAGGTCTGCAGGGATCGCGAATGTTTAAATCGACAATTGAGTGAGAAAGGACATTGTCACAGATTTCTAACAAGCCCTTATATGCCTCATTTGGCCTAGGGAGCAGTGAGATACACTCTGTCAAAGTCTACCCTCTAGCACACTCTCCTAGCCTAGCGGAATGAGCGGCATTCACCTTGTCACACAAGAGAATTATGTCTCACACCACTTGGACGACCAACAATCATGGTCTGCACCTTCCTTGAAGTCTCTTGGAGGTCCTCCAGCTGCCTTTTCTCCTTGAAGGCCGCTCTCAGCCGTCCTGGCCAATAATCTTTCCGCCTTTTGAGCTCAAAGTGCTCAGGTCGTCACTTGAACCCGACCCATGATTTCCAAACTTTGGAAATCCATATTTCTTTCAAACGGACTCCGTATCGAGTTCCATAAAGTGCGTTGGAACCTGTGAAACATCCTCTATGCAACTGTCATGCCAGATGATTTTTATCGAGCAACCTATTTTTGTCACTTTCTGGCACTCTCATATCCATCAGATTTAAACACAACCATCAGGACCTAGATATCAAATACAACATTCTGACATGGTACGCATGATATTATTGGTAGTCATGGCAGCATCATGACAGACATGGTACCAACTCAGCAGGGTTGCACCTTGTCAACACCATAGGTAGAAGGTTTCTGCAGTAGAATTGCATCTTTTCCAAGGCATAGGTGCACCATGTATGTGCTAGGGTTGCACCTTTCCCACAACATAGGTCTATCATGCTGGTGGCAGGGTCGCACTTTCCCACGGAATGTCTACACCATGCCCCTTGGGGGTTACACTTTGCCTGCCGTATGGGTGAAACAGGCCCATGGCAGGCTTGCATCTTGCCCACGGCTTTTGTGTGCCATGCCCAAAGCATTGTTGCACCTTTCTTGTGGAATTGGTGCACCATTCCAGTGGGAGGATTGCACCTTGTGCGAAGTCGGGCTAAACCACTCTTGTCCTAAGGTTCTACCTTGCCTGCTGCATGAGTAAACCATGCCCGTGGCAGGGATGCACCTTGCCTTCTTCAAGAATGCACCATGCCCATGGTAGGGTTGCACCTTTCCTGGGAAATGTGGTACTCTTCTTGCAACATTGTCTCACCATGGCCATGACATGAATGCTCTATACCCGAAGCATGACTGTTGTAAAGAATACTTCGGGCAAAAAAGGTTATGGGAAGGACATGACATTGAAAACGGCAGCATGGCTGGAATATGGCAGCACAAACATGGAAAAGAACAGTCATAACAGAAAATAAACGAGATGATACAAAAATGACATGGACATGAAGCATGAACGTGGCACCAGATTACTAGAAACAAGGTGGCAATAAAGAAGGATTACTGTTTGAAACCAGATAGAAGAAACTTAAGGTATCGAGTCTGCCATTTGGAACTTTGGCATGTGTGCTGTCTTGAGTCCAGATTTTTGGCTCCAAATGTTATTTGTTAAGATGCCACATGTGATGAGGAATGGAACCCCAATTCTTGGTGTCACAATTGAAATGCACCCGTTACTAATGCCAAAACCGTCAAACGCTAAACGCTAAATCTGTTCAAACGGTGAATGTGGTAAAATTTTCAATGTGGTTAAACTGTTAATGTGTTCAAATCATATAGTTGTCAAACAGAGATGTCAAGAGGACAAAACTTTCATAATGTCAACGTACTAGACTTATGAATGCAGTAAAACCTATAACTGAGGTCATGTTTTCACCGAGGTTGAAGTGTAAGCATAATCAAGTTATCTGCGTGCTACCAAGAAAGGCAGAAGTCTCCCTCTACCACCACATAATTTCAGTGTTGGAATAGGAGTCAACTCCCTGGCCCCCATCATTCCTGTAGCATGGTTGGGCTATTTCAGTTCCAATCCCGTACTGTAACCACAACATGCTGGTTTTGTACCTGGGAGATGGCCACACTATGCTCTCATCACATACAATACTGTTTTGGTAGAGAGGGAGGGTAATGTAAAAAAGCAATTACAAGAGGGAGGGTGCTCTATATCTCTTTTGATTCATCTCAAATGATGGTGATATGAATATTGCGTGCATGATCCCCCGCAAAGTGTGTGGGGCTCTAGGTATCTCATGAATGTTTTGACGCAGGTAGTGTGCAACAAAACGCTTAAGGCCACCCCTACATATCTCAGAGCGGGCCATGGATGCAACTGACGATGATGCAAGGACTTTGCTGGCAAGTTAGACAGTTGCAATTATTGTTGGCTCACGACATTGATGTGCCAACCATACTCCTCCTTTCGTGACACTAAATTGTTGATGGTGGTTGATGATGTCAACATGTATGAAAAAAATACCACAAAGACAATCACACACACAATTTCACTAAAAAGGTTGCTTTACAGGGAAAAAATTTGAAAGCCTGACTTGCATTGTATCTAAATTGTAATGCGATGTGGAAAACAGTTCCACTTGAAAACACACGATCCCTCCAACAGTGATGATAAACGCCTATGGAAAACTGGCTTAAGCCAATGAGTTTTGGTCATTGTCTTCATCGTGATCAGAATCAACAAAAAAGATGCAAGTGCAACAGTGTTGTGCCCAAAATTTCAGACCATTGTAGAAGGAGAAACATCTGTAAACTATCACTATGTAGAAGGGAAAGAGAGGGTTTAAGATTTGACATGCCCTTCAACATGCAAAAGTTTGACAGAAGGTAAGAACATGTCAAACATGAGTTAAAAACAGCACTAAATGGTAACAAACACAAGGTGTCCTCATTACATATCGTACAAATAAAAACCAAGGAATGGAAAGAAATGACGGGGGAAATGATGTGAAATTGTTCAACCTCAGTTGTCAAAAAGTGAATTCAAAAATTTTGCCACCTTGTGTTTTCTCCGATGTTCATGTGTGATTACATGAACTTCAAGACCCAACCCAAAAACCAGTAAATCCAACCAAACCACCTGAAGGAAAAAATGGAAACAACATGTTGAAAGGGAAAGAACCAAAATGAACATGTAGGCATAGTCGGTGAGGGCTATTGTTTCATTTGCCATCTTTGTGTGAGACCTTAAGGGGGTTTCATTTTTGCATGCTCTGTCTGGCAAGGAGTCACATATGTGTGCTACTTTTAGGGGGGAGTACTTTTCTGTACTCGTGGAGCGGTGGGGCAACTTTTTTTTTGGCTTTTAAAAAACTGCACTATTCCTGCGGTTTTCTCCCATGGACGCCTGCACCACAGCCTAAGGCCAAGCGTGCATTGCTAAGGTATATGGTGAGGCTGGAAACCTACAGATAGTGGCTGTTGGGCTGCTGACGAAGTCATACCTTGCCTTCCTGAAGTACGATGTGAGTTGCGCAAACTCTTGGCATTGAAGAAGAAACTGCGCCAAAAAAAAAATCCAAACCAGGCCGCACCCCCTCGCCACCCCTCCCCACCCTCTCCCCATTGATTCCTTGCAGAACCCTAGCCCAACACCTCCATGCAGCCCTCCAGAGAACTTCGCACGCCCTGTAGTCAAGTGAACCCTACACCATAGCCCATGTTGTCTCATAAGCTTCCGCTGGAACCCAAGTGCCGCTTAGCATCAACCGCTACAAACGACGTCAGTAATCAGCATCACCAGCACTGTGGATAATTTCCTTGCTCCTAGGAAACATAGACGCAGACATTCAGATGGACGACACATACAAATTTATGGAAGAAATCCAGGAGAAAATTATCATGTTTGCCCTCTTCCTTTGTATCTATGCTGCATTGTTCTTCCTCAAGCGCTCATATGTCTCACGACCACTCAACGGCCATGACTACACAACTGAGCTGCTGAGTGTGGATACAAAATCAGTTCACGTGTACAAAGTGCTGGGATTGGATCTATGGCCCTTTGATGCAATCGTTGGCATCTTGAGCATGGCCAGCCTCACACCTACGCGCCATGTTTCGGTCGGAGAACTGACAGCCATCTTCATTTCACAAATGACTGGAGGCAAGGGTCAACGGAAACTCATATGAACATTCCAAAATCCAAAGGACATGATTGGATGTCATTACGTCCGTGTCATGAGTTTTCTATTGACACTTGGTCCAACATTCTTTGGTGTACATGGCCCAGAAACCATTCCAATACAGATTGCTCGCAGCTGTCGTTTCATGCCATGATCCAAGAATTGTCTGGGCACGGTCGATGGAACCCATGTCTCCGCTTGGGTGCCAATACAAATTCAAGCTCCATACTGGAACCGCAAGAGCCAAAAAAATCAAAACATCTTAAAAGCCGTCAAATTCGACGAGACCATTGCATGGGTCACGACCCGTAGGGAGGGCAGCGCGCATAATGCACGTGTCTACCGAAGTGCAAGGCAAGGAGGCTTCGTTCCACCTTAAGGCAGGTACTACCTTGCAGATGGAGGATGTCGTTGTCCACTGAATTCCTCATGCATTACCATGGGGTACAATATCATCTTCGGGAGGATGCAAACGCCAGCGAGCAAGCTGAGCCAAAAACGTTGCAAGAGTTATTCAACCTCCGACACTCAAATTTGCAAATGAAAATGGAGTGTCTTATCGGCCAACTCAAACAAAAATTCAAGATCTTACATGACATGGAAGGCTACGCTATTCAGAACCAGACTGACATCCTTATTGCTTGTTTCATCCTACACAAAATCTTCCTAAAGTTTGGCAATGGGCACGTCCCATACAATGCCGACTTTGCCCTCAACATAGAGGAAGCTAGATCATGGGAACCAGCACCTGACTATGCAATGTAAGATGCTGATGAAGCGCTAGAAGGATGTGCATTATGCAATGCTATTTCTAGAGAGATGTGGCTAGGTTACACTACAGAACGCATGCTCTTACGTGTAGTATAGGATAGCCATACCATGCACAATGCAGACGTTGTTCTCAATATGCATTACATGTTATCTACATCATGTAGGGTTGTTTGGAACATTACACCATCAAAGCAGTTGTCGCTACTACATTGCATGGCCTACAGCATGAATAACCGTTATGACATGCCAAATTTTATTCAAAATCCCATGCAAACATAGTTAACACTGGCATGCGCAATGTCACATATTTGAACATTGTCAAGTACAAAAGCGTTTTCAAATATGAAAGCATTGTCAGATACAAGAGCAATGTCAATCAAGAGCAATAAAAAACAACCATTGTCACAGCAATAAAGGACTACGTACAAAACGCCAACTCCACCCTCTAGCTAGGGAACCATTGCTCATAGCTTTCAACCTGTGAACACCATAAACATTATTTTGACATGACACACTGGATACATGCTCCGTTACTGACAAAAACCAAAAGAAGGCCCCTAGGATGCCTTCTTCTAGGAGGAGGACCGCAGTCGCCACCAAATTTCGAACGATGCTGCACACAAGACACAAAACAGACGAGGGGAAATATGAACTCAGAATACAAAAGAGAGTTTCAGAAGTGCCATCTCCTTCAACACTCCCTCCATGATAATCTTCATCCTATCCACCAACATCTTCACACCTCTGCAAAACAGGCTCCAAGACAAATTTTTGAGCCTCCACTTCCTATACAGTCTCCTCCTCCACCACCACCTCCTCCTCCCCCTCCTCCTCCTCCTCCTCCTCCTCCTCCTCCTCC
>SZWC01005076.1:12617-24070 GCA_023375785.1 Penium margaritaceum | reverse complement strand
CCTCCAGCAGGGGAGGGGGCATTGAAAGAGAAGTTTGAAGAAAATCACCCCGCACTGCAGGATACAAGGAAGCAAAAGCAATGCCACATGATGCTATCTCCCCTCATCAGGAATGTGCAGCTTTTTGTTCAGCAATCAAACTACAAACATGTGCATCCTCCATGTCCACGTCCATACATCCACATGGCATCCCACGACATTTCCTTGGAGCACAAGCCTAGGCATTAGGTCTACCAACATCCCCACTTGCTGCTCCAAACGCCCTGCCAGCTCCACTGGTTCATGCAAGGGATGCTTGTAGTAAAAAGTTTGTCACGGACACTAGCGACTGCTGCGTCTGTCACGCCTGTTGAGCTGCCGCGGCCGTGGCCCCTTGGCCCTGTTACCCTGTCTGACCTTTGCTACACTGTGCCGTTGGACGGCGAGGAGAGTCTCCTCCGTCCTTGACTCTTGTTTCCTTGCTTTCCCTCTCGTCTTTCTTGTGCCGTGGGTGGCGGCTTTTGCATGTTTTCATACCCCGTAGATGTGCCGGTCAGGGGCGGCATTTGCATGTTCCTTCATGTTAATCAAGATTTACTACTGGAAAAAAAAAAGAGAAAAAAAAAAAAAAAAAAAGAAGAAAAGAACAAAAAAAAAAAACCAAAACTACACTGATCCCTGCTGCCACTACGCTTACACTACTGTGTGTGAAAATGCAGTGTGATGAAGCACAACACTGTATGGTGGTATTGTTTTCTGAGGTCAGTAGCAGTGCACGTGAATCCACCCATGTGCTACCTTAGAGCACAGCAGCCTACAGCTGATGGCAGACAGCTGCAAACAGTGACGGCAGCCAGCAGCCAGCAGCCTGTAGCGACGATCCAGCACCAGCCAGAAAGCAGCTAGCAGCCTTCAGTGAGCAGCAGGCCAGGCAGCCAACAACTAGCCAGCCAGCCAGCCAACAGCAGCCAGCAAGTAAGCCTGCAGTCAGCAGCAAGTAGTACTCAGCCAGAAGTCTACACCAGTGGCCTGCAGCCTGCAGCAAGCAGCAGGCAGCCAGCAACTGCAACAGCAACTTCATAGTATTTAAACCTATCAAAACTTCACGCATGTGTTTCATCGATGAAAGTTTACACTCTGCTTCATGTACAGGAATCTGGGGGGAAATCAGCTCTCAGGCAGCATCCCAGCATCTTTGGGCAGCCTCACCAACCTTGTCTGGCTGTAAGTGCACTCTTTATCCATGTCTGGTTGGTGGTGCATGAGTGGTAGAAAAGAGGGTGTGAGTAGTGAAAACTGGTGGGTCTTATTCACACCATGCTTGAATCACCGTTATTGCCGTCACGGGAACTCTTGAATGAACCGCTGTTAAAGCTTCTGCATGCTTCCTTTCCTTTTCCCCAGCAGCCCTGGTTTTTGCACAACAGCTGAAAGATGGCTGCCTTGTGAAAAGAACCACCACTTTGGATGTCATGGGTCCGGACCAGGTAATGACCCTAAACCCTAAATCATAAACCCTAAACTCTAAACCCCTTCACCCTAAACCCTAAACCCTACACCCTAAACCATGAACCCCGAACCCTGAACCCTAAACCCTAAACCCTAAACCCTAAACCCTAAACGTGCTTTCCATCCCTCGCCGCCAATGCTGAGTTGGCTTCCTTTTCCGATGCCACTTAGTACTGTCCTCTCTGTTAGCTTTGGCAAGCACAAGACCAACACCGGCAGAGACGGTGCGAACCTGTATGCCTTTGGAGATAAGGGACGAAACAGGAAGGAGGTTAGTTGTCTGTCCCAAAACATAGAGCATCCCCTTCACACGACGTTCCATTTGCTTTCCTTCAACCAAAACACAAAGCACAATCTCACCCTCTCCAACCGCCATTTGCACATGGTTGTCCACATGATAGCCAACAAGGATAGTTAGCATGGGCACATGCCCTTGACATGGTCCTCATTTCGAACAAGTTGGTCAGGGAGAGAGTTGACTATGTTGATGTTATCAATCATGGAACTGGACTCATCCATCTTCATTGTGTAAAAGCGATGACACAGTTGCATGTTCGTGAGGATTGACTTGGGAGCAGAGTAGACTCGAGTTTTTTCCAAACTTCCCTTTGCGTAAGGATGCCACGAACAAAGAGTTGTTCCCATTTGGCAAGGTAGAGGTAGATGGTGGTGAGGGCACAGTTACGTTTCTTGTGGTAAGTACGGGCCTCCCCCACCTCCCCCGCCTCCCCCTCCCCCTCCCCCTCTCCCTCGCCCTCCCCCTTCCCCCCCACCTCCTCCCCGTCCTCCTCCTCTCTGTCCTCCTCTTCGGCTTCCTCTTCCACCTCCACTGTCTCCTCCACCTCCACCCCCACCTCCTCCACCTCCACCGCCACCCCCNGCCCCCTCGATCCCCCACGCCCCCTCCACCTCCTCCTCCTCCGCCTCCTCCACCTCCTCCTCCTCCGCCTCCTCTGCCTCCTCTGCCAACTCCCCCTCCTCCGCCTCCGCCCCCACCTCCTCCGCCTCCTCCACCTCCTCCTCGTTCCTCGCCGCCTCCGCCGCCTCCTCCACCGCTTCCTCCCTCTTGGGTGTTCTTTGATGGCGTTGCCGACACTCGTGGTCCTCGGGCGGGCGGGGCTCGGGCCGTACTTTTTCACCCCTAAGGCGTTGTTGTGCGCTGGGCATGACTGCACATTGCGAGCCCGACCACCAACAATGAGGCGGAGTATGGGGCGGTGCGGTTGGGGATCGGTCTTACGACAGAGGCGGGTTTGCAACATGTGCTATTCGTGGGGGATTCTCAACTAGTAGTCAACGAGCTCCGTGGCCGCTACAGCATCAAACTAGACCGCCTCCTTCCGCGCCGTGACGCGGCTTTGGAGGCCACGCGGGGCATCTAGCGGACCTCGTTCCATTGGGTCCCTCGTGAGAAGAACGCCATCGCCGACCGACTGTCCAAAATGGGGTTGGCTCTGTTAGCGCCCCGGCAGGTTGTGGTGGAGGGTGTCCCTGAGGATGTGTGCAGTCTGGGAGGGGCGGCCTTGTTGGATGCTGCTGACCTGGTGTGAGGGAGTTTGGAAGGTCTCCTAGAGGTTGGGGGAGCGGTCCGGCCAGTCCACGACCTCCTCATGTGCACGACCTGGGAGTGTCTCGCGGATATGTGCTGGGAGCGGCTTGGTGGGGTGGTAGCCAGCTAAGCGGGTGTCAACCACTCTTCTCTCATCTCGGCTCCTGAGGTTAAGCGGGGCGTGTATGGTGAGTCGCGCCGGAGGTTTGCGACTATCTTTGAGCGCTGCTTGTCCTGGGTGGTGGTTCCGTCCCTTGACGCAGATGCCCTACGCGTACGTTGGTTTCTCCTCCTCCACCTCCAAGTCCTGCTGTGTCGGACGGTGGCGTCGATAGAGCGAGATCGGAGGCTGTTTGGGACGTGGGGAGGGGTGCCGTCGTCCCGAGCACGAGATTATACTGGAGCGCTGTCGGAGGTTTGTGCAGGGTGACTGGGCGGGTCTTGTGGAGGAGGCGATGGAGTCCACCAAGGCTGTATTTCGCCCTGCAGGATACAAGGAGCGCTGTCGGAGGTTTTTGCAGGGGTTGGCGCGGCTCCAAGCGTAGTTACCGTTTGGCGCTGGGGGCATGGGCCTTTTTGCTGCGGTTCCAAGGGCGCACCTTGCCTACGCGTGCTCTTCTGCGGCGTTGATCCAGTCTCTTCATGACCTCTCCGGCCCCCACCTTCCTGCGCCTCGTGAGATGGAGTTGTTGTGTCCTCTTTGGGAGGATTCTGTGGAGCACCTGCCAGCTTCCATTGTCGCGCGCTTGCCTGCGCTCGAGGTCCTTCGCCACTGTGCTGGTCGGGGGTTGAACCAGCAGCTCAGCCCGTCCTTCTTCCATTTCCAGCGTCTGCAGTGGTTGGAGGAGGTGGAGATGGTCGGGGCTGCGTTGTTCCCGGAGGCGTGTGAGGCTATGGTGCGGAAGTGCTGGGCGGTGGGGTCCCGCAAGGCGGCTCTCTGTCTTCAAGCCAGCTCAGCGGGCCCTGGTGATCGTCTCTACTTGGCCCTGGCTGACTTTCGGCTCCACGCCCAGCTTTGGCTGAGTTTGCTGTTGGGATATCTCTCCACCCATGGCGGTCATGGGCTCCTTTCGGCGGATGTCACGCGCCCTGCAGGGTCTAGGCTGATTATCGCATCCACCATGCCATTCGGGACGAGTTGGCGGAGATTTGCCGCGAGCATCCCCTCCGTGCGATGGTGGAGCCGGAGGGCTTGCTGCCGGGGGGGTTACGGCTGGATGTCCTTGTGTTCAACTCGGCCCAGGGCACGGCGTGGGTGGTGGACGTTACCACGGTGGATGCCGAGTCGGACAAGGTGAAGGAGGAGGGGCAGGCTCTTTCGGCGGCGGAGGCCGTGAAGGAGAAGCACTTCAAGGCTGCCCTTGTCACCTACCGGGGTACCGGCTGCGCACGGTGGCTTGGGAGACCTTCGGCGGTCTTGGCCCAGATTGTTGGCGCTTCATCCGGTGTTTGGCGGCGTTGTGCCTTGAGAGGGGTCGGGGCAGGCGCAGCGACGCTGACTAGCCGGGGTGGTCGGCACGGGCGGTGTCCTTGTTCGCGCAGCGGCTGTCGGTTGCTGGGATTCGGCAGCAATGTCATGTGCTCCGTGACTTCGGCTTGTGGCGTGGTGGACTGGACCCAGCGCTGGGCAGTGTCATGCCTGTTGAGCTGCCGCGGCCGTGGCCCCTTGGCCCTGTTACGGTGTCTGACCTTTGCTACACTGTGCCGTTCGACGGCGAGGAGAGCCTCCTCCGTCCTTGAGGCTTGTTTCCTTGCTTTCCCTCTCGTCTTTCTTGTGCCGTGGGTGGCGGCTTTTGCATGTATTGATATCCCGTAGATGTGCAGGTCAGGGGCGGCATTTGCATGTTCCTTCTTGTTAACCAAGATATGTTTTAAAGAGAGAGAGAGAGAGAGAGAGAGAGAGAGAGAGAGAGAGAGAGAGAGAGAGAGAGCTTTCAGTTCGTTCCTTCTCCTTCTCATCCACCTAGCTCTAGAGACCCTTCGCCATCAGCAGCATCTTCATGTTGTGACTTGAGGTGAAGTAGTTGTTGCCTTCGAACTTAGTGATGTTGACATCGGCCACTAACGAAGTGGATGTAGCCAGGGTAATACAACGTTCAGCCCACAAATGGCTCTCTCGCACAACAAGGTGCAAAGAAAGCCACAAGATGAGGGAAAGCCTTGTTCTAGCTGTGTTACCATTGATGGAAAGTGGGACAATTCTCAGGGAGGTGATGAGGCTCACCAAGAGCTGCTTAGGTAGGACCAACTGTTTGTGGGAGGGAGTTGTAGGTTGCACAGACAGAGATTACGGATGTAAATGTTGGTTTGCAGAGAACACTGATGACTGAATGGACTGTTAAGTGAGAAAGTACATCATCACAGTTTTCTTACAAGCTCTTATACGTCTCTTTTGGCCAAGGGAGCACAGACTACACTCTGTCAAGTCCTCCCTCTAACACACTCCTCGACTAGCGGAATGAGCGGCAATCACATTCATGAGCAAGGACACGTCCTTCTCCACCACATGCGTGGGCAATAATCGTGTCTTACTAATTCAATGGAGTTATTGGAAGGTCTTTTAGCCGCCTTTTGCCCCTAAAAGCCGCTCTCGGCCTCCTTGACCGATAACTTTGGCCACATTGCTGGTTGAGAGTGTTGGCGTTGTCACTTGAACTGGCCCCATGACCTCCAACCTGTGCAAAAATCAGATCTCACTCAAACGGACTCTAAATGGAGTTTCGTAAAAGTGCCTTGGAACCTGTAGAGTACCCTTTATTGAATTGTAGTGCCAGATGATTTTTATTGAGCAACCAAATGTTTCTACTTTCTGGCACCCTCATATCCATCATTTGCTGTTGTACTGGTAATGCGTGCAATGTTCCTTTCAAATTGTGGAAGTCATTGTCCATCAAGCTGAATTTTGACAGCTTGATTCTAATCTCTGTGTCAAAGTGGTTGTGGAAGGAGGTGACATCTTTGTGTCCTTGGAAAAACCTTTTTAAGAACAAAATCCACTTTACTTTCAAGCACTTCAATCCCCAGAACTGCGGTGAATTCGTGAGTCACCACGTGAACTCTCATGTGAAGGCAGAGGTATTGTGCAAGAAACGACAGTTTCTACGACAATGCAACTAAATGGGAAGGCCAGCACCCGTCTCATTTTGTTGCATTGTCAATGTCATAATCCTATGACAATGCAACAAAGTCAGACATGTCTCAGCCCGAAGGCTTGAGGAAGAGGGGGGGGGGGGGGGGGGGGGGGGGGGGGGGAGGAGCATCTGGTTTTCTGTGTGCATGGAGACTAGCCTTGTACGGGCTTAAGCAGGCACTGCACTTGTGGAGAAAACACACTCCAGAGTTCTTTTCATCCTACAAGCTGCTGCAGCTAACTCTGACCACTGGGTTTTAGTTCTCCAGTGCCATTCGAGTCATCCTGAACGTGGGCAGCCTTTTCCTTTCCTGGTTCATCCTTGATTACATTGAGAGAGTAAACGCTTCCCTCTCCACCATGCTTTGACTGGCGGATTTGGGCCCAATGATTTTATGGACAGATAAGTCACATTCTCACGTGATTCCTACGTCACTAGCATGGCAGCAAAATCTGGCGTTGACCACTCACGGTCCACAGCTACACGACCTCCTCCCTTGTTGTTTTTTGGTTTTTTTCAATGGGGCTGAGAATACCTCCCACCTCTTCCCCAACATGGGCTCACGATGCCCGTATCTGATCTTGTCTGATGCCCATGATGATTCGGATTACGCCAGTCTTGTTGGGCACTGATGTACGCTTCTGTTGGGTGAAGGCCAGATCTGTAACTTGCTGTTGGTCTGCAAGACCATTTAGCTTCATTTAACATGAATCGTTTGAACTCTATAGGATCACCTGTGCCACTGACTGGGACAAGGGCTTCCTCTGTGCACAGTCGTGCTTCTGTGACCTTTTCTCCTCCCCTGACTAACAATCTCTCTGTCTCTCTCTCTCTCTCTCTCTCTCTCTCTCTCTCTCCCNTGTGTTTGTGTATGTGCGTATGTGTCTGTTCTGATGGCAATCCATCCCTTCCCTTGATGGCACGTGCTGGGAAATGCAACACATAGCAGGAGGAGGTAAGAAGGAAATGAGTTGAGCAAAGGATGCAGGGAGGCATGCTATTCTACCCCACATTCTGGAATAGGTCAACATTAGAGAGGCACAACAATGCCAAGGCTACCAACCACAACGGGCTCATCCTGGAGATATTCAATTCTTGCTTCAGCTCTGTCCCCATCCCCTGTGCGCCTCACTAATGAGTGGAGTGGATGATGCCTCACTGTTGTGAGATCCCAGATGTTAATGCATTTGTGTTCCACATGACAAATTCACATTTGCGCTTTACTTCATTCGCAGTAACTTTGGAGAGAACCAGCTGACTGGCAGCATTCCAGCATCTATTGGCAACCTCAAGAATCTTCTCTGGCTGTGAGTGAACGCTTTTTTTTTTTTTTCAGGCTTCAATGGTAGGAAGAAAACATTTTGCCTACAGGTGAGTCATTCTTCCGTGAAACGGAGATCTTACAACATTCAAAATCACATAGACTGATGTGATCAGAACAGCAAGCAAAAGGGAGACATGGTGGAGGTGTATGAATGATAAATGATATCGTATGGGGGAGATTCACAGGGGGGTTAGTGCAAAGATATAGGAGTGAGAAATCTATGACCACCAGGGCTCCTTGCCAGCCCTGAAGTCAGTCTCAGTCCACGGGGAGAAGATGACCTTGCCATCAATGACGTCGAGGTGGGCCAGGGCAAGAGACAGGGGAGCAGGACCGCGGACAACCTTGCCCTGATTGTTGTCCTGAGAGCCGTAGCAGGGGTACATGAACTTGTTCTCGGCGGCGGTGAAGGGCACCACGCCAAGGTGAGTGCACACGGCATTGATACCGTAAGGGGCCAGCTGGCTGTTGTTCTACACGACAAGGTAGGTGGCATCACCCTTCAGACCCTTGGCGAGGGTCCTGTCACCAGGTGGGTGGGTCGCAAGCCACTTGTCGGCAGTGATTTCATTGCTGATGGCATCACGCGCAACGATACCGCCGCTCCCTTGTGAAGCCAGAGAATCGCCCCACCGGACCCCACTGCTCAACCCTCCACACCATAGCCTCGCACGCCTCCGGGAACAGCGCAGCCCCAACCATCTCCACCTCCTCCAACCACTGAAGACGCTGGTATTGGAAGAAGGATGGGCTGAGCTGCTGGTGCAATCCCCGCCCAGCGCATTGACGAAGGACCTCAAGCGGGGGCAGGCGCGCCACAATTGAACCAGGCAGGTGCTCCACGGCATCCTCCCAAAGCTTTACCTTTTACCCAAAGCTACAACAAAAAAGTAGTAGCTTCACAACGGTTGCCTTCAGGTAATCTTTACCACATGAACTCTTTTCTTGAAGGAGGTTAGGAGGTTATGCCTCCATTCGAACCTGGAGTTGGGAGGAGCTTTGACATTGCAGCTGAAGCCATCATGAAGCATGGTACGAGACAACAGCAGCCTGTAGCGCAAAGACTGCATTGACGCAAGAGGGGAGCATTAGCAGCAGATGTTCAGTACAAAGTTGAAAATGACTGTTTAATGGGCATAGTGTGCACCTGCACAATGGAGATTGGGCGCTCTGATTTTCAAAAGACAACAATCAGTGGGATTCAGCCATCAAGTCATACATTGTGCCTGTGTATCATAGAACAGAACCTGGGAGCTTGTCAATGGTTTATGGCGGTTTGGTGCAGTAGCAATGGTAGTCAGTGGCATGATGAGAGATCATTGTAGGACATAGCTCAATGCACAGAATTTGCTACCGCTTCACACAAAGCCTGCTCTGCATTCTAAGTTTGCATCACAGTGCAAAAAATGCATGGTTTCCTGTGTGCTCCAGAAGCCTGGGTACCAACAAGTTATCTGGAAGCATCCCCGAATCTTTCAGTGCTCTACAGAAGATCTCTGAATTGTGAGTGATGCTTTCATCATGAACTGTTGTTACCTACTGGGCGAACAGGGGCCGCAATGATACTTGGTGAGATGTGCAAGCCTTGCATTGAACTCACCATGATCAAAATCAGAGAACTGCAACTGTTTTTTGCCAGATTGCCAGTCAAATGGGGGAGCATTCTAACTGCTCATCATATTCCTACTTCCCTAGACATTTTAACCTCAGTTGAATATCTACGTCCCTGCTCTGACATCCTGCCTATGCTCTGGTGGAGCAACACAAAGGGAAATGAGACTAGCAGCAATGCTCGCTTTCTCCAAGATGGACACAAGGAGCTCCACCTTCACCAGCTGTGCTCTGGATTCAGTGCAAAGAGCCGTTGCCCCTCGTGGAATGTAAGCTCAGGACTAAACAGAGCCTTTCTGCAACTTCTTCGATGCCTCTACCATCCCACTACCTGAAAAACGCTCCTGCACACTGCATCTTTGAGCTCTGAGAGTCCCAAGCGAGTGAGGATGAGCGGGTACTGGCCAAACTGAGAGGTTGCCTGTGCTTCTATGCCATGGGAGATCATTACCGCAGCCTCGGTGTCCTTAAGCAATGGCAGCTGCTCAAGTTCCGAGCCATTTGTAAAGCAAAACAATGTTCATGCTATTTTGTTTCACGCATGCCCAGGCAAAGGCAGCATTCCCTATCAGAGTGGCACTGGTGGCTCAGAGGGGGCGGGTGCAGCTCGCCCTAGCGCTCTCCAACTTGTGGGGTGGAGCCTGTCTTTGCTGGCTTCCAGGTTGTGTGCATGCTCACCTTATTGTGCCGTAGGTGGCGGCATACTATACCACGTCGTCGTGCAGGTCCGTGGCGGCATTTCATGTTCCTTTTTATTGAACAAAGCTATTCTGAACCAAAAGAAAGAGAGAAAGAAAGAACCATGATACATTTCTGTCAAAAAATCCATTGGCTGCAGATATCTGGACACTAATCAGCTGAGTGGCACTATTCCAGCATTCTTCAGTGCAATGGGATCTCTTCGGAATCTGTAAGTTCCACGGCTTGTTTATTCAGGTAGACCACTGCCAGCTTTCTTTCTGTAAGTATAATGACTCCTAGTTGAAAAGCACCAGTACATAACTGCTCAGGGTTAAGAGGTGTAGAAATGGGAGTGGGGAGGCACAGCACGAGAGGACTCAAGTGGCAAGAGCCCGAGGGTCAATGGTCATTAAGGTCGAAGGTTGTAGACACAATGAGCCCACAAAGAGGGCTTATCTACTCTAAACTAACTAGGCTAGCTCCCCTAGTCAAGTTTGCTCACTCAGTCAAAGTTGGTCAAACCTGACCACCTAGTCAAGTGTGGTCAAGTCTTACACCCTGGTCAAGTCTGACCACTAGGTCAAGTCTGACCACCAAGTCAAGTCTGACCATGGGGTACAGGGCACCATCTTCTCTCATAGACAAAACCATCCTACAACATCAAGGCCCCAGAGGGTTGGAACCAGGTCTTCACTATCAACCATGGGCTGCACTCACCCCTTGGGCATTTCCTTGTCACGGCAAGTGCTCGGCCGCAACCGAACCCGAACTTGGACCCTGCATCCATCAGCCTTGCCACACAACCAGTTGCAAGAGGTGACTGTGACATCGCTTGGCGGCGTCCCTGGCCCCGTCCTGCCGCGCATGGACACACATGAGCAGAGGGACATATCTCAAAGTCATCACGGCAGCTACCAGCTTGGAGAGGAAAACATGCCAAGACTCTTCATTGTCATCTTTTCCGCCTTGGCTTGACACACACAAACTTCTTGGCAAAAGAAGAAAACAAACGAACAAGGGGGAAACAAACCTAAAGATAGCACACATGCAATTGCCGCCTCCACTTTTCATAGACCAACACAGCACGTGCACATGGTACGGAAGACACAAAGATGGCACCCACATGACAAGTCGTGTCAAGCCCGTATTTTACTGGCTTAACACCACAATAGGATTGAAAGCTTATTCTGTAGTGCTTGGGAGGAAAGAAGGGATGACTCATGTGCTTTTTGTTCTACTTCAATCTGCATCGGCACTGATCTCATGTCTGAAACCACACATGAAATGCAGGTTCTTATTCTGGAATCAGCTGACTGGTGAGATTCCATCTTCCATTGGCACCCTGGTGCAGCTGAATGATCTGTGAGTGACAGTTGCAAGAACTGCGACCAGCTGCTTGGTTACAAAGGAGGAAGCAGCAAGTCCAAATGCACTGCAGAGCTGATACGCCTTGTCTACTTGGGATCATGTATGCATTGATACAAGTGAAAGGATAGAAGCATTGGTCTAAGTGCGGACGAGGGTCTAGCTTTTTACATTACGTGGTTGTGCTGGTCTTTTGTCAACATTCTTTGTCTGGAAGTCATAACAGTTGATCTCAGGTGCTGAAAACTGAAGGGGGAGAGAGATAGAGAGAGAGAGAGAGAGAGAGAGAGAGAGGAGAGAGAGA
>SZWC01005075.1:136298-148756 GCA_023375785.1 Penium margaritaceum | reverse complement strand
AGGGAATGGGAGGGAGAGAGAGGAAGGTGGGGGGAGAGACAAAGAGAGTGAGAGAGAGA
Source organism: Penium margaritaceum (assembly GCA_023375785.1). Lineage (NCBI taxonomy): Eukaryota > Viridiplantae > Streptophyta > Zygnematophyceae > Desmidiales > Peniaceae > Penium > Penium margaritaceum. The sequence goes on along the minus strand of SZWC01005075.1, from coordinate 148,697 downwards.
GAGAGGGAGGTTGGGAGAGAGAGAGAGAGAGAGAGAGAGAGAGAAAGAGAGAGAGAGAGAGAGAGAGAGAGAGAGAGGGAGGTGGGGAGAGAGAGAGAAGGGAGAGGGAAAGAGAGACAAGGGGGGAGATAGTCAAGGAGGGGAGAGAAAGGAAGAGAGAAAGAGGGAGAGAGAGAGAAAGAAGGAGGTGAGGGAAGGAATGAGAGAGAATGGGAGGGAGAAAGGAAGAGAGAGAGGGGGGAGAGAAAGAGAGAGGGGAGAGAGAGAGAGAGAGGGGAGAGAGAGAGAGATAGAGAAAGAGAGGTGGAGAGAGAGGGGGGAGCGATAGAGAGAGGTGGAAAGAGAGAGAGGGTGAAAGAGGGAAGGAGAGAGGGAGAGAAAAGTTAAGAGAGAGAGAAAGGAGAAAGAGAGAGATAGAGCGTAAGAGAGAGGGAGAGAGGAGAGTTCGGGAGAGGGATGACATAGAGAGGAAGAGAGAGGTGGGTGCAGAGAGAGTGGAGAGAGGGGGACTGCAGAGAAGAGGGAGAGTAGAGGGGGGGGCAGAGGGAGGGGAGCTAAGGGTAAGAGAGCAAAGAGGCCTGTGAGAGATAGAGTAGAAGGAGAGAGGGATGGGGGGGAGGGAGAGAGAGAGGGAGAGAGTGGAGAGGGGAAAAGAGCAGAGAGAAGAGGGAGAGAGAGAGGGACAGAGCAAAGAGAGAGGAATGAGAGAGAGCAAAAGAGAGCGGTGGGTGTAGAGAGAGTGGAGAGAGAGGGAGAGTAGAGGGGAGACAGAGTAGAGGGCAGAGAGAGAAAAGAGAAGCGTAGAGAGTAGATAGAGTAGGGAGTGCATATAGAGAGTAAGCAAAAAGAGAAAAAGAGGGAGAGGGAGGGAGGGAGGGAGGGAGCGGAGAGAGGAAGGGAGTAGAGAGAAGAGGGAAAGAGGGAGAAAGTAGAGAGCAGAGAGAGGGCGGAGAGGGCAGAGGGAGAAGAGATGGGGGAGCAAAGAGCAAAGAGATACAGGTGACGAGAGAGGAAGAGGGGGGAGAGAGAGAGAGGGAGAGAGAGCAAGAGAGGAAGAGAATGAGAGGGGGAGAGAGGGGGAGAGGGAGGGAGCAGAGAGAGGAGGGAGTGAGGGAGGTAGTAGAGAGCAGAGAGATCAGAATGAGATAGAGATAGAGGGGAGAGAGAGAGAGGGAAAAAGAGTGAGAGAGCGAATGAGAGGGAGAGAGATGGAGAGAGGGAGTGAGCAGAGAGAGGAAGTGAGTAGAGTGAAGAGGAAGAGAGGGAGACAAAAGAGAGCAGAGAGAGCGTGGAGAGGGCAAAGAGAGAAGAGAGGAGAGCAAAGAGCAAATAGAGCGGAGGGTGCAAAGAGAGAGAGTAGAGAGAGTGAGAGAGGAGCGATAAAGAGAACAAGAGGGAGAGCGGAAGAGAGGGAGGGAGCAGTGAGAGGGATGGAGGTAAAGGACTGAGGGAGGGAGAGGGAGAGAGAGATAGAGAGAGATGGAGGGAGGGAAAATGAGAAGGAAACGGAAAAGAGAGCCAGGACGAAACCTAGCGGGGAGGGGGGTCTTAGAGCGCGAGGAGGCGGAGCTACACCGCCACAAGGCCAAACAGCCATTTGAAAGGGGAAGACGGCCCCGGGCTCAGAGAGCCAATCAAGAAAAGACGAAAGGGGGGGGGGTGGGGCGAGACCCAGAGTTCAGAGTTCAAAGTTCAGAGTTCGTTGTTGAGGGGCCTACGACGCAAAGACTATAGCCTTGAGTGGAGGCGGCCTAGAGCCAAGAGCTAAGGGTTGAGAGCCCAGAACCTAGGTCCTAGCTAGGGTCATGCAGGTCCAGGAGCCGGGAGCCAAGGGGCCTGAGCGAAAGGGTAGAGAGCGGGAGGCCGAGGGCCAAGCCGAGGGCGGAGTTATGGGGCCCAGCCTGAAGCAAAGAAACAGACCTGCCCAGAACAAGCGAGGAAGAAGTTGGGGAGGAGCGGAGAGAAGGAAAGGAAGAAAAAAAAAGGAAAGACAAATGGGTAGTACCAGAGAAGCGGGAAAAAACGGGAAAAACAGGGGGGGTGGAACACGTACCCCTTATGTGGCAAACCACATAAGGGGTGCATAGGTCGCATGCGTAAAAATGTCTAGTGCGACCCCTAAAGGAGCGACATACCGTGACATACGTCTTGTAAGATAGAAGTACAACCTGTCATGACAGTCAAGGAGTAGAAATAATCTAGGCTAGCTAACACAAGTAGGCACAAAAAGGTTTGCTACTTTAACATGAGTCGTTTATCATCGTGGAAGAAAATTAATTTTTTAAATCTCTAGCTTAACATGAACACGTGCATAACACTTGGACCTAAGGTGTAGCTTATTAGTTAGCATGGCTAGCGGACTCTCGCGTTCGTTTTGCTGCATGAATGCCAAAACCATGTAGGGCGTGCGCAACCTCTTATGGTTGCTGTCCATGAATGTCACATTGCAAGAATGTTGTTCAATTTTTCTGCGTTTAGGTGGTTTTCATTGTCACATGTTGATCCATGTTAGCTAGAAGCTTACTAAATTACTCATTGACCACCCTTGTGGACAAACAAGAGTTTGGATCCCATGAGTTATGTCCACGTCCACGACTAGCCCAATGAATAGGGTATTTCTTAATAATACGCTACCAAAGTGTACGCTATCGATGCTTGACATGGCAAAGGACCTTCAATTGGCCTTCGACACCACGGAATACTAGCAATGGATAAACGGGTTTTCTGTCGTGTTTGGTGCTAGGAGGATTTTATGAAAGAATGTCATGTGTCTTTGTACTCGGCAGAAGTAGCAATTGGTATGCAACTTGCCTAAGTCATGCCATGATGGAAAACAATTAAATCCACTTTGATAGAAGTTTTCTCGCTCTTGGTGACTTAAGGCAAAGGTTTTTAGTGTTAAGTAACACTTTGTCATGGATGTCAAATGAGACCTCAAGGTTACCTTTGTTGGCATATACCTTTTGTCATAGCCAAGCGGCTTGAAGGTGACCATTTACCTCTTGTAACTAGAGTTTATGCACTCCAAAAAGGCTTCAGTAGAAGAAAACTGTCCTTTGACACTCCCACTTTCTAAAAATAAAGAATCCACCAATGGATGGCAACCATTATTCACCAAAAATGGTGTGAAATCTATAGACCCCTTTGCTCAATTGTTCACCTTAATTTCTCTCTGTGCTAAGAATTTGTCTTAGTTGTTCATGGCAGGGTCCACATACATACGTTTCCTTTGATGGTATGGTTGCATTTGGTTTGGGAACCGTGTTTGCAAAGACGGCTCCCCAGACTTGGAGTCCGTTGAGGCTGTGTGGTGAGGCCGTCACCACATTGTTCTTGTTTGGTTGATGGTCTGATTCTTTCAATTTGGTCATCACTGCAAAAAACGTTATGAAAGCTACCCCATGACCTCTGGGAGGTGTTTCCTTCCAAAGGCACTTGCCTTCATGATTGGTGAGACGATTAAAAAACTTAACCTTATCTTTCCATGCCGCCATTGTTGGCACAATCACGTGGTAAAGAAAGACTATCTTCCTATGCTGCCACAGTTGGCACAAACATGTGGATTCTAGGAAAAACTATAAACTTTGACTCACAACACTAGGCAAGCTAAAATGTCTAAAGAAACAAAGCAAGGAAAAGAATAAGAAACTACGAGAATCTGAGCACCATCAACAAATGTGAGGAGGAGGAGGTTGAACTCTAATCAAGATTTTTCACCCCTAGATGACTCCTCCTTAGTATTTTGTCTTCTTCTTCATCTTCTTGTCTTCTGGTTTTTTTTCCCTCTTTTTGCGTTTTCTTCATGCACCTTATGCTTCCTTGGAGGTGCCCTCCTTGTGCTACACGACCTTGGGCGGCCTCCGACAATTTGCTAAGTGTTGCCCTTCTCTTTTTTGTTATTGTCTCAGCTCGTGAGAGTCCTTGCTGTTGGGTAAGGGCACTACCGTGATTTTTTGTTAAGGAGGAGCGGAGGGAACCTTGAAAATGAAGGCAAAATGATGTGGTTTCCGGGGTGGGCTCTCCCTACCCTCCACGAGAAAAATCTACCTTGGCCTCTATGAAAAGAGAAAAGCTAAGAGGAGCTTGTAAAAGCTAATAGAGTGCGGTAAGAGATTTTGAACACAATGTGAATAACGATCTAAATGTGGTCACACACTTACATAAGCATGCAACCAGCACTTGTGTTATGTGCTTCCCACACATCGCTTTTATTGTAGAAAGAAAACCAGCCACCAAGTGGGCAAACCATGTGCGCTTCCTTTTATTTTTCTACAAAGAATTTGTCTTGATGTATAGCATCATTCTCAGGTTTGCAATTTGGGGTTTGCTGTATTGACCCTTTTATGTAAAGAAGATTTTTTACCACATGTAAAACCCGCCTGGAGGCATGATGTGATTTTGAATTGTCATCCTAGGGTTATCATAAAGACGACTATAAACTGTGAGGTTAACTTAATAACCATGGGCACTATTGGTGCTCGCATGAAAGCCTTTGTCTTTTTTTTACACTCCAAATGCAAGTTTCATGGTGTGGAATAAGGTTTTCCTTTGGAAATGGCACCACGTGGTGTGATGGAAAAATGACCGTTCTCCCTCCCTTTTCATTTGAAGAGAAATAAAACTTGAGGATAATCCAAAGATATCATAGAGCCAAGTTGGAGCTATTACCACTCTTTAGTGGCAAATATCTAACCAACACAGTTAATCATGGGCTTAAATGAAGAAAACATTTTCAACTCTAGTAGTAGTTGCGACAACGGAATTAAATAAGAATTTTTTTGGTCTCATTAACAAAACGTTTGAGCTCTGTCGGGGCTTCAGACGAGTTTATACAATGCCTAAAATGGATTCCAAACAAAGGAATTGTCCTTTTTGTCATGCGTAGTGGGCCGGGTCCAAGGAAATGAGGTGTTTTGAGAAAGGAACAACAATCTTGTCACTAAGGTCCGAACCTTTCACCTGGAAGGCCACTTTGACCTCGTTATCCATTACATCATTCACGCATGTGTGGAGCGACAAATATACAGAATCGTTGTGCGCTTTTACGCGTTTTGGCCATGCCTTGTCTATGGGTTGAAAAGAGGTAGGAAACTTCCTCTTATCCTCTTTTTAGGGGTTTCAGCCCTTGTGACTGGGTGGAAGAGGAATATCCCCTCCTTATCTTCCATTCGGGCTTCCACCTCTCATGAGAGGAGTGAAGGGGATGTAAACCTCCTCCGCACATTCTTCATCTTTCAACTTCCATTAGGGAGGAAGGGAGAGTTTGCAATGCCTTCCCTCCTGTTCCCATCGGCCGTTTGCCTTATGAGGGGGAGGAGAGGGGGAGATGCTCCCTTACTAACCCCTTATGTGAAAAGCGAGGAGAATGGGGAGAGGGCTCCTCTCCTTCCTCATGGGCCGTCGTCCCACGGTGGTAGGTTGAGGAGGATTGTCCCCTATCCTCTCTGGCGCCATTGGTGCCATGGTTGAGGCGGAAGAGGAGAGGGTGGCTCATCCCTCTCCTCTTCCCTTGGTGCTAGAATCGTAATGTTTGAGGGGGATAAGGGGCTTGCCCTTATCCTCCCCTTTGGCATATTCGATGCCATGATGGTGGGGGAGAGGGAGGGGCTCGTCGCTCTCTTCTTTCTTAATGCTGTCAACATAATGGGCAATGGGAGAGGTGATTTGCCCCTCTCCTCCCCCTCGGCGGCATGGATTTCATGGACAAGCCCGAGAGGGGTAACTTGACCCTCTCCACCCCCTTGGTGCCATCGGTGCCATGGATGTCAATGCGAGGAGGACTCACTTGTCTTTTCCCATGGCACTATTGGGGCCATGGAGGAGAGGGGATGGAGCTCTTTGCTCCCCTTGCTTTTGGTGCCGTTAGAACTTAGGACAAGTGGGAGGAGAGTGTGCTCATACCTTTCATCCCTCCTTTGCACTATTGGCGCCATGCCAAGGAGGGGGGAGGGGAAAGTGAGAATATTCCCTCACCTCCCCTCTTGAGTTTTGGCTTCAATATCGTCAGCTTGTTGTAGCAGCACAAGCTACGTAATCCCAACAGGCTCACCATGGGCGATGTTTGGTGTTACCGGCAATAGTTGAGAGATAGTTTTTCTTCGTATTTTATAGAACTCTTGACTCTTGGCTTGTCAAAGATATAATTGTTAGAGCAAATATGTTCCATTTTGTGATTATGTGCTGAAACCAAATTTTAGACACTTAGAATACTCATTCAAGGAGCAGCCAATGGTTGCCTTAGGCATTTTCGCTCAAACATTCTATGCTTAAAATAGACGTAGTCATTATTAGGTATTTTTTTGAACATGCTTCCTAATATAACATCATTCAACGTGGCACAACCACGTGGGGAAAGGAACTCATCGGCCATCAAGGGGGAAGGAGTGGCGCAATGGATTTTCCCCTGGTACTCCTTCTCACTGAAATTCGTCTTATGGACTGAATTCATGGTAGAGTCAAACTAAACTCTAGACCAAGATTGTTTTTCCGACTTCAACAATTTTAGAAACTGGTCTCGAGCCCTTGAAACCTGGGAACTCTTGTTAAACAACACTTTTGCTACAATAAGCCTTTGATTGTTGATTTTTCATGGCTAAACACTTGTTGTGTATATTTAGACAAAACTATAATGTGAAAGTTTCCCTAAGATGGATAAAACGTCATAAGCAATGCGAGAAATTTTATGATTTTGAAAATGGACTAGCCAAATGAGGACGATGATCATGTTTCACTGGTTTAGAATGCAAAGGGATGTCACCATCTCTATCGTCCACATGAGAAAGAAAATGGTTGCACGAACCTTTGCACATTTTGCACTCTGCTCAAATTTTGGATCAAATATGCTGTTGCCTAGGAGATTTTTCGTATTGAATGAAATTATGACGTTTTGATTTATGTTGAGGAAATTTCGATGGGTACATGTAGGAATTACCCACAAAATTTGATTGTGTGTATTCCTTATATGATCAAAGGAATATCTTTATCTTTCCAACGTTTGGAAGAGCAACACTCCCCTACCCATTGGCTTAAGAATATTGACAATTTAGTTGTGAACAACTTGAATTCACGACATTGTTATTTCTTGCCTTTCTAAATACTTGTTATTTGGCATGTTCTCCTAGTGTACTTATGTTAAAGGTAGTGTAGTGGACTACCTCTAACACTACCATAGTAATGTGTGCTTTGAGTGTTATTTTGTCATAGATGCGTAGTTAAGAGTTTGCCCAAGGGAGGGCTTAGTGTGTGGCGTTCATGTGTGTGCGGTGAGTGCATTTGTAATCAATTAAAAACTACACCAAGAGTGCAATGAGTGTGCCCTTATGTCTCATATGGCCATATGTTCCTAAAGGGAACTAGATGAATGTGTTGTGGTTTGTGCATACTTCCTCCTTTTTGAGAAGCCTTTATTTCTTAACGTGTGGTCTACTTTTGCTATTTAAACTAGTATACTAATTCCCCTCTTACAATGGTATAATTATGTGTGCTTTCACTGTTTTTTTTGTCTTACATGAGTAGTAAACCGTTCCTACTACACGGGGTCAAGTGCGTGGGGTTTGTGCGTGTGGAGAGTGCATTCATGGTCTATACAAAAATGCACCAAAAGGACATCAAGTGTAACCTTTTGTCTCATTTGGCCATACTCTCCTTAATGGTGCTACATTCAAGTGTTATCTTTTTGCATACTTCATCCTTTATGAGGAGACTTGGTTACATACTATGTGCTCCTATTATGCCTCTGTTAATTGTAGTGTATTGCACTATATTTTGAATTAATACTGCAATGAATTATGAAGTGGAAGTTTTCTTTGATGGACATGCGACCATAGTTCTTGGTGGATATAGAGTACACGGGCTTGAGGTGTGTGTGTGGAGTGCTCTTATTATCATTAGAAAAACAAGAGAAGGGTTTACTAAGTGTCTCCTTTGTATTTGATTGGCCATAAAACCAGGAATAAAAGTTTTCTTTCATTCTTGTGTTGTTAACGTGTTTTGATTTTTTAATTAGAGCTAAATCTGAAGATAAGTGAAAGCATGAACTCATTGAAATATTATTTTTAAATTAGTTCAAGTAGGTTTCTCTCATGAAATAGATAGGTGTGTTGTACCAATCAATATTTCCTTCTGGGCCTTGCTGTAGCGGGGCTTAGTAGGATCCCACATAAAAATTAAACCCTAAAACCCCAAAGGTACCTCAAGGTAGGGCTTGATTAAGTTTTACATGTAAAACATATGAGGTTTTTGAGTTAGGAAAAAAGGGCGCTTTCTTTTGATGTGTAAAACAGGCATTTTTCTTGATTGTGATTGAACGAGGAGCTCTATTTTCTATCGACATGCAAACACCGTAGTTTGATGTAGGGTTAGTCCACGCAAAGCATAAAAAAATGCTATCAGACTAGGGGTGGAAAAACAAAGAGTTCATCGCTTGATCACAATTCTCGCATGGGAGCGAGAATCACGAGGGGGGGTTGACATGCCTCAGCTTGCTTTGCTTGATCAGTGACGCATGTCTGTGATTGAGCATGGTCAAGCGACTCGACAAGGCAGTCCTCCTTTTTAAGTCACTAGGTAGGGCGTAGATATAATTTGTTTGTTGGGTAGGGCATCACAACCCCCCTCATGGATTGGGTAGAAGAGGTGTTATGAGCAATTTCGATATACAACAAATGTTTTGACTTGCCTTCTTTTCATGACCATGTTTGAAAATTTCTTATATGTACAACCTAAGTTTTTCCATCTTTACATCATTAGCTTAATTCAGTATGTGGATAAGAAACTTTGTGTAATCTATGTCATTCCATTTTTTTCTTATGGCCAACCAAAAAATGTGTTGAAATGTCATAGGCATGAAGAACATGGACCGCCAAATTTCATCTCCTTTTTAGAACAAAAAATTCATCAATTGTTTTTAAAAGTACAATTAAATTTGTAGATTCATAAGCGTCCTCACCTCTCCAAAAATTTCTAACCTCCAGAAAATTGTAAGAGAAATTTGGATGTATTTTTTTGTCCACAATGACAGTCAAATGCACCTTTAGATGTTCAGAATGGCTATGAATGTAACAATACAAAATTTATTTGTTCATTTGAGAAAAGTGAAACGCTAAAAAGTAATAGCTTTTTCCAGTAAGAGCAGTCGGGCTGCAATTGCATGGAGGGCAAAAGTATGCTGTTAACCTTTCAACGCAGAGGAATTTGACGCTAGCGGCTGTGAAACCCTTGCTGCATATCTGAATCCCCTTGATCCTTCACAAGCAACCTCCTTTGACGCACCGCAAACCCGCCTTAGACAGCTAAGAACCCCATCCCCAACCTGTAAACCCCCCTCGTCGCTGACACCGGCACTATCTTTCCTCTTTTGGAATGTGCGTGGACTCAAAGATGTCTCACTACACCACATTTGCTCGTGGGTCTCCACTACTCACACCTTTCTCGCCTTAACTGAGACTTGGTGGAATGGTGAGGATCCCATGCCTGTGCTCCCAAACTCCTCCGTCCATGCATTACCCTCCCCACTGCACTCTTCTAAAGCACGCGCTTCGGCCAGCACTGCACGCGAGCCCACAAATCCTCTTGAACATCCCCTACGCCGAGGTGGACTAGCCCTGTACTATCCCACATGCCTCGCCCCATTCGTAAGCCCCCTACCAACCCCTCCGTCTGCTAACTTCCTGGGTGTATGTCTCAAACTCCCAATGCTCGAACCCATCTACATCTTTGTCTGCTACTATCCCCCACCACGAACGGGCAATACCACCGAACCATCCATCTTTGACGAGCTGTCCGCCTCCCTCTCGCTAGTCCCAAATGGGAGCCACACTGTGATTCTAGGGGACTTCAATGCAAGAACGGGCTCCCTTCTCCCCATGCCCCTAGACGATCGCCTTGCTCCCTACCCCTTCACCTCCCGACACAGCCCAGACCCCCATTGTCGCATAAACACGCGTGGGCGACGCTTAGTCCGCTTCTGCGAGCAGCACATGCTCGCTATTGCCCAAGGCTCTGCCGAGGGCAACTCATGTGTCAAGGGCTCGCATGGACACCTAAACGACAGCGTCATTGACTATGCACTACTGTCCTATTCACTTTGTCCTTGCTCCCTCACGATGCTAGAACACACTGCAGACTCAGACCACTGTGCTTTCTCCCTCGTCACCCCTCTCACCATTCCTTACACCTGCCCACCTACACCTTTCTCTTGGAAGAAATTCCTAAAATGTTACCCCCTTGCCCTCTCCACGCCTCCAGTCCAAACCCTCCTCCAAACAACGTCAACGATGCCCGAGCTACCACAATTCTCGTCATGTCTCATCCAAGCACTCCAAGCTGCATCTACCGTCGCATGCCCTGTGCCATCGCCTCGCCCGCTCCGCCGCTCGCACGCCCCGTGGTGGTCGCCTCTCTGTCATGCTGCACATCGTGCCTACAAATCCGCTTGCCGCTTGTCCCCACACTCCCCCCACACTGCTCGCCTCATGCTCGCCTATCGTCGGACTTGTAAAGCTGCCAAAGTCGAGTATCATGCAGGCTCCTCAACCCGTACAGTCCACCTATTTACTAGTAACCCACGAGCATTTTGGCGCTCCTTCTCTACCGCGCGCTCACCACTAGCCTCTATCCCACCCGCACAATGGACCTCCTACGCTCCAACTCTGTTTGCACGACCAGCCCTCCAGCCTGTAATTGAACCTCCTCTCTATCCACAGCCACCGCTACCTGCCGCTGACTTCACCCAACAACCAGTCGCGAGTCAAACCGTACAGGAGACACTGGACCGAATGCGTAGGCGTAGAGCCCAAGACACCCATGGCCTAAGGCTTGAGCACCTCCTCTCACGTGAGCTTGTCCCCTTCCTCTGCACGCTTCTGAAGCTATACCTCTCCACTGACTACCTTCCACCTCACTGCACGGAAGGACTGATCCACCCCATCCACAAGCGTGGGGACCGCTCGGATCCCGACAATTATCGCCTTCTTACTATGCAACCAACCTTCACCAAACTCTACTCCACCTACCTCCTCTCACTGCTGCTGTCACGTGCACCCCCAATCCAATGTCTTCATCCTGCCCAGAACGCTTTCCTCCCTAAACACAACTCTCTAGACCACGCCTTCACTCTGTACACCCTTGTTCTCTCGGCCCGCCGTGCAAAGCGCCCCCTCTACGCTGCTTTCCTAGACCTTCGCAAGGCCTATGACTCCGTCAGCCATGACCTCCTTTTCGCCCAACTTGCCGCTCTTGGACTAACCACCAATGAAGTCCACGCTGTGGAAAAACTCTACTCATCAGCCAGCGCCCGCGTCCACACCCCTGCTGGCCACTCCGATCCTTTTCCCGTTCGCCACGGCCTTCTGCAGGGTGACCCATGCAGTCCTATCCTCTTCAACTACCACATTGACCCCCTAGCACGTGCCATCTCTCGCATCGACACAGATGCTCTCACCCTTCTTGGCACACCCATTCCTCTCCTCCTACAGGCCGACGATATTGTCCTCCTCTCTGAGTCTGTCGGTGGCCTTCAACGTGTAGTGAACGAGGCATTCTACTCGCTCAGTGCCCTTGGCCATACAATCCAGCCAAGCAAATGCGCTGTCCTTGTCTTCCGTCCATCTCGTAACCTGTCACGCCCAAGCATTTGCCTTCCTACATTACCCTCAGCATCCCCCCTTCCCCTCTCTAATGAATACACCTACCTTGGCCTACGCTTCTCTGCTATCTCTAGGCACATAATTGACACAAAGCCACTAATCACCGAGGCACAACAGGTGCTTGGGGCCGTCCGACGAAAATGCACTTCATCCTCTATACACACTGTGTCCCTCCGCCTCACTCTTGTCCGTGCCCTCTGCCTCTCCCGCCTAATGTATGGCACTGCAATATGGGGCCCACCCACCCTCGCGCTAGTACGCCGCTCCTATTTCACATGTGACCCCCCCCGTGGCCTGCAGAATGCCCACAAACTACATCTCGATGGAATCCTATGGTGTGTCTCGGCCACGACAGTCGCAAGATCAACACCACGCAATTTGATACATCTTGAGTCGAACACCCTCCCATTCCAGTTCTTGCCCTTTGTCTATGGCCCTAGATATGCAGCGTATTTAGAAGCGCTACCGGTGGAGCGTCTTGCCAATGTTGCCTACTGCTGGCATGTAGAGAATCGATCACCATGGCATACCACACTCCTGCGTGCTTCCCATGCCCTGTGCGCCTCACCCGTCTCAGACTCTTGGTTTGAACTGTCCCACGTCTTCACGCGCTCCAAGCTACGCTCGATCCTCCTCTCCCCTGGTCTGTCTGGATCCTCCCCTCACTCCCACTCCCCCCACCCTTCCTCCCCCCATCCCCCACCTGCAACCCCTGACCCTCCCAGCACTGAGAGCCCAGCTTCCACACTGTCCA
>SZWC01005075.1:80649-127219 GCA_023375785.1 Penium margaritaceum | reverse complement strand
AGGAGGAGGAGGAGGAGGAGGAGGAGGAGGAATAGAAGGAAGTAAGAAAGTAGAGGGGTTGGTAGTTGTACGACGGCCAGTCATATCCATTGTATAGGGATTGAAGCGTGCACTGTATCTGGAAACATGTTGTTGACCATATGTGCCATCGTCTCCCACGCAGGTGACGACAACTTTTCCATCGAGGAGGGTTGCTCCAACACTTTCATTTACAACGTGACGATTTTGGCAGGCCACGGCATCAGGTGCGAGAGCACAGCGACCCAACGGCGGAACGGGGCAGGGGTGTGAGGAGGGCACGGATTGGCAGGGGTGTGAGGGTGGCACGGATTGGCAGCAGCAGTGTAGTGGAGGGGAGATGGTGTGGCCATATGCCACCATGATGTCCTTTTGTGCTTTGAGGTGGCACGAATGGATACTCCATTGGTGACCCTTGCCATGCCATGCCATGTCATGCCATGCCATGCCATGTCATGCCTTACCATACCATGCCGTGCTGCGCAAAGGCACGGCACCCATGCTAGACCGTTGTGTCATACCATGCCATGGCACACTCTGCTGCTGCCATACCCTTCTGCCATGCCCTGCTGCTGTACCCTACTGCTGTACCATGCTGCTATACCCTACTGCCATACCATGCTGCCATACCATGCTGCCATACCATGCTGCCATACCATGCTGCCATACCATGCTGCCATACCATGCTGCCATACCATGCTGCCATACCCTACTGCCATACCATGCTGCCATACCATGCTGCCATACCATGCTGCCATACCATGCTGCCATACCATGCTGCCATACCATGCTGCCATACCATGCTGCCATACCATGCTACCATACCATGCTGCCATACCATGCTGCCATACCATGCTGCCATACCATGCTGCCATGCACTCCATGGAAAGGCGCACATGAGGTCACGCCATGCATGCCGCTGCCATGTCGGAGCACTGTGCGATGGATGCTTGGCATTGTGCACAGCCCCATGATTCACACTGGCAATGCACAGGATGCCGGTAGGAGAAAATAGAATAAGAGAAGGAGAGCAGGAGACAGGGATAGGAGGCCATGTTATGACAGGTCACGCCACACCACGCCGCCATGGCAGCATGCAATGTGATATCCCATCTCCTCCCTACTCTCCCCCGGTGTCATGTGCAGTATCGGCAGCTTGGGCGGCAACGGCACCAACGCGTGCGTCACCAACGTCACGGTGGTGGGCGGGCGGTTGGACGCGCTGCAGCAAGGCGTGCGCATCAAGACGTATGCGGGCGGCCACGGCGCCGTCACCAACGTAGTGTTCTCCGACATTGTGATGACGCGCGTGTCGAACGCGCTCGTGCTCGACCAGGTCAGTCCCTCACTCTACCAGAAGGGAGTGAGAAACTAACACGTTGTGCAAAACGACCAAACCGCAAATCGCAAATCGCAAGTTTTTTACTCCCCACTGTTCTCGGACACTTTGATGACGCGCGTGTCGAATGCGCTCGTGCTCGACCAGGTCAGTCCCTCACTACATCGGACGGTTGGCTGTTCGTTTGGTTGGCCAGCCAGCCAGATGGTCAAATGCTCGGTTAGTCAGTCGGTCGGTCAGTCGTTCGGTCTGTTGGTCGTTCGGCTGGTTGGCTTTCAGGTGATTGGCTGGTGGGTCCGCAGGTCTGTCTGCCAGTATGATTGTCAGTTGGTTGGAAAATCCGCTGGCCGGTCGGTTTGCTAGTTTTGCCTTTGGGTGGCTTGCACACTTGCTCGCTCCATCGATCGATCGGCTCGTCGGTCAGCTGGTCTAACACTCCGTCATTCAGTCGGTTGGTTGGCTGGTCCGTTGATCGGTCGGTCAACCCGTCGGTTGGTCACTCTCTCTGACACTCCGTCCATTGCTCGGTCAGTCAGTCAATCAGTGTTGCCGTTGCCATCACTGTGGCTGACGCTGCTGTGACGATAGTGCCGTCATTACTGAAGTGACTGCTGCCTTGTCGTCGTCGTCGTTTTGTCGTCGTCATCGTTTTGTCGTCGTCGTCGTCGTCGTTTTGTCGTCGTCGTCGTTGTTTTGACGTCGTCGTCGTCGTCGTCATTTTGTCGTCGTTGTCGTTTTGTCGTCGTCGTCGTTGTTTTGTCGTCGTCGTCGTCGTCGTTGCCATTGCCGTCGCCGCCGCTGCTGCCGCCACCGCCGCCTCCGCCGTCGTCATCGCCGTCGTCGTCGTCGTCGTCCTCCTCCTTGTCATTGTCCCCATCACCATCCCTGCTGTCGCTGCCGCGACTGCTGTAGTCCTCGTGGCTGTCGACTGCTGTAGTCCTCGTGGCTGTCGCGGCCGCTGCCGCCGCCGTCACCATTGCCGTTACCGTAGCCGCCGCCGCCGCCGCCGTTGTTGCAGCCGTCAGCGCCATCGCTGACGACACTGTTGCTGTCACTGTGCTCGTCCTCGTCTTCACCGTCAGCATCACCGTGCAGATGCTGCCCACTTCATTGCTGCTGCTTCGTTTGACACCTCCTATGCCGCAATGGTTGCACACACAAGCATGCAGTCGTACTGCGACAACGGGTGCTCGCGCGACAATCCCCTCAATGTCGCACTCTCCAACATCCTGTTCAACAACATCAGCGGCACCACCAACGGCACGGCCGTTTTGTTCAACTGCAGCGCCACCGTGCCGTGCACGGACATCTCGCTGTCCAACGTCAGCATCACCAGCACCCAGTCAAAGCCAAAGCCCAACATATACCGCTACGCGTTCGGCGACATGGTCAACGTCAACGCGTTTGTTAAGACTGGGTCCACATTGGACGGCGTATCGGCGCCCAATGCCAACCAGACGGCACTTCTCCTCAGCATGTTCGATGAGTGCAAGTGAGTTGAAATTCTGTCGTCACATCTTTCCTTCTCACGCACGAGAGGGTGTCACCTCATCCCCATGTCGGCTCATTGCATCTCCTTGTATTTCATCTCATGCCATCTCACTCTCATCGGGGCCCGCCCCATCTGCCCCGCCCCAACACCCTGCCCCGCCCCACACCCTGCCCCGCCCCAACACCCTGCCCCGCCCCAACACCCTGCCCCGCCCCACCACCCTGCCCCGCCCCACACCCTGCCCCGTCCTGCCCAGCTCCTCCTTGCCCCTGCCTTGGTCCACCCCGCCCTGCCCCACCCCGACTCGCCCCTGCCTTGGTCCGTCTCGCCTCCCCTCCCGTCGCACTCCCTCGATCCCATTGTCCGTCTCTCAGCCTCTTCCTCCCTTCTCTCCCCTCTTCCCACTCCTTCGTCCTGCTGTCCCTCTCTGCCTGGATTCTGTCTTTCTCTCACTTTCCGAACCCCTCCCTCCCCAAGCCCTCCGCCATCCCTCTCCCCAAGCCCTCCGCCATCCCTCTCCTTGTTCTCTTCTTTCTCTCTGCACATGCAGTGGCTCGCTACCTCTGCGAACAGCACGGGCCTACGGACTAGGGCCATCGGCGCAACAATGAGCACCCTTAGCAGCGGTTTAGCATGTCCGCCACGCGGCTGCGACCACATCAATGTTTGAGTAGATAGACACTGTCTAGTCTGCATCAACTAGTTCAACGCTCGTCCTCGTATGCTTTGTGTCCATGTGTGCATGTATACATACATACATGCTACATACATACGTATGTAGCATAAGTGATGGCGTCCCAGCATGCTGTGTGCAACAGCCAGGCAAAGCGCCACATGTTCAAGATCATAGCCCATTCCTATTACATCTGTCAAAGACTGTGCAAAGGCCACCTCTCTTCTTACCCATATAAAGGAGGAAGGGGCAAGCTTTTGACAAAGAATGAAACATTCTCTCTTCTCTACCCCTCAGTCCAGCAGAAGTATGACAGCTAATGTGGACTTCCAAAGGCGACTAAGTCAATGATCATACCTGATAAAGTCTTGATGTTTCTCATCCTCCTACCTCCAAAGTCATTCACGATTTTCAGCATGTCGGCCATTCCAAGCCTAAGAAAGGAGATATTTGTCAATTTCAACCAGTAGCAACCAATTCAACCAGGTTTTGACCTACTTTTGTGACCTACTAGGTCATGCCAGCAAACAGTTTCAAATACTCCTATCATTTCGTGAGTCCACAATTTCACTTTCTTTTCAGACTGCGACAGTGAGCAACTTCAGACAAGGATACTGCCCAGCGCTCGGAACGTACTGCCCCTTTGAACAGAGCACAAGCCCCCGTGCAAGCACTGCTAGCAGACCATGCCCGTACACTGAGCCCATCAGCACACCAGAGTCATGGCGGCCCACGAGGAGTCACAGCGAAGCAGCTGAAGCTTCAGTATCCGGTTCAAGCACGGCAAGCCGCACCACCTTAGCCAGCTTGCACTGCAGGGACACCTCACCTAGCAGATGCAGGCGCAGGTCATTTGAAGGACGGGCAAGCGGACCCACAGTCCCAGCACCATTCCCAGACTGGCGCAGGGCCTTTCGGCCCCAGGTCGGTTCGAGAGCACACCTCACTGCCAAGGAACGCTGAGAGGGGGCAGACAGTCTGGCTGGGATGGTGGTCACCGAGTCCGAAGCACTTTCCAGTGAGAGACCAGGAGAGCGCCATGGCACCACCATGATATTGCCAACCAACCTGCCAACCGACTACCCGCCGACCAACCAGCACCAAGGAACCTCCCTGCAAATGGCACCACATGCCAGGCAGCCAGCCACGCATGCACACTGCAATTCAGGAGCCGGAGACACCCAGACGACCACACGAGTTGTGCCACATGGCTACTACAGGGCGATATGCACAAGGGGACGACACCTTCCACCTGTCCTGCTCCATTTGCTTGCAAACCTACAAGCCTCATCGCTTGCAACCAGCGAGAAGCTCAGCGAGCTCGCTTGCCAGAGGCCACAGAACAGAAACTGCCGGAGGACACCGAACTCTACTTGCCAGAGGACGCCTGACCCTAATTGCCATGCGGAGGCTGGCAGACGGGACACATGAAGTGCCGCAGACCCTGCTGCACTGGCTACAGACTGTTGGGCTGCTCCTAGCCCCTGGATCTTCTCCTAGCCCCTGGATCTGCTCCTGAAACCCTTCGCTGGCCTCATGACGCGCTGCCCCCTCGATGCCGGCAGGTCCTCCGCTTCCCCAGAGTACCCTGTGTCCTCCGACTCCGACGAGCCCAATCCGCGCGCGGGTGTCGCCGACACGGAGAAGGCCATCCTCGGCAACACCCTTGGCGCAGGCGACGGCCTAATCACAACGCTGCCGGGAGTGGAGGAGGAAGTCGGACTCGACAGGGCGTCCCCGCCCTCGCGCCCTTCGTCCACATCCAAGAAGCAAGTCGAGTCTAGGACGAATCCCCGGCTGCTGGACCGGAGTTCCTTCGAGGATTTCCTATGATGTCTGCCCGCCACATCGCTTCCACCTAAGCCAGAGGGAAAGCCTGAGAGGTCCAGCTGTCCGGGGACCGGGGCGCGTGAGGGTTCCGTTTCAAGAAGCCATTCTTCCGCCCTGCCATCTTCCAAGAACGCCGGGGCCGCAGATTTTGAGAAGGATCTGGATTGGAGTCTATCTTCCGCGGGGGAATCTGGAGCGTTGAAGTCGGCTGGATCCATATCGTCAAGGGGCCGGGGTGAGAGCTCCACTTCTCGCTCGCCGAGGTACCCGGTGCCGCTTATCGAGGTGTTCATGCGGTTGAAATCAGCCGTGGTGTTCATGCGGTCGAAATCGGCCGCGGTGTTCATGCGGTCGAAATCGGCCACTGCTGACCCTGCGTGTTGGTGTTGGTGTTGGTATTGGTGTTGGTGTTGAGGTTGGTGGTGTTGGCGCTGCTGTTGGTATCGGTCGAGGTCGTGGTGTTGGTTTGGCTGTTGGGCTTGTTGTTGCGAGTGGTGGTGCAGGTGCTGCTGATCGTCGTCAACGGGAAGGCTGAGGTCCAGCTCCGCCACGAACGTCTCCACGATCCTGTCCATCGTCATCATGCTCATGAACTTGCCGCCGCCGTGCTCGGCCTCTGCAGCACCCTGCGAATTCTCGACCGCAGAGGCGAACATTGTGGGCTTCTTAAGGTCTCCTCTCCCCGATTCAGGGCCGCTCATATGCTCCTCGGCTATCGTTGACATGGAGTTGACAAGCCGGGCATTGGCCCTAGGGTTTGGGAGGCCGAGCCCGACGGGCCTCTGCCCTCTGCGCACACCAGAGATGCGTAGGAGCTCGGGCTCCCGATCTGAGGAGCCGGCCAGCTGAGGAGAGTCCTCGCGGGGTTCCACCAGGCGGGTGAGGACGGGGTCGTCCATCCGATGCTGGTCAGCAGCATGGGCGGCGACAGCGTCGTACACCTTGGGACACGAAGGGCGGGAGTGGGAGGTACGTGAGGCCGCCATGTAGCCGTCGCTGGCAGCAAGGGAGTCGGCTTCGGTCAGCACTGACATGGCGGCGGGAGGTGTTTCACAGTGCATCACGATATCCCCACAGCGACGAGCTTGCACGAGTACAGCTAGTGGTCGCCGTCGTTTGTAGCAGTCGTAGGAGACGACGTTGCGCACGAGCGGAAGACAAACACCTTACCCGCCTCACCTACCTCAAGCTCTCTGGCCACAGGGAGCTGTCGCGCTACCAACACAGGCACGCGGGCGTACGCCATCAGTGCTATCGTTGGNTGGGAGGTACGTGAGGCCGCCATGTAGCCGTCGCTGGCAGCAAGGGAGTCGGCTTCGGTCAGCACTGACATGGCGGCGGGAGGTGTTTCACAGTGCATCACGATATCCCCACAGCGACGAGCTTGCACGAGTGCAGCTAGTGGTCGCCGTCGTTTGTAGCAGTCGTAGGAGACGACGTTGCGCACGAGCGGAAGACAGACACCTTACCCGCCTCACCTACCTCAAGCTGTCTGGCCACAGGGAGCTGTCGCGCTACCAACACAGGCACACGGGCGTACGCCATCAGTACTATCGTTGGCTGTGTCGTATGCCGTCCTACCCAAACATGCAAAGACCGCATAACCGTGATGGAATGCGGACGACAAAAATGCACACACCCTCTTCTGTGCGACGCAACACGAGTTTCTCTATCGTTTCCCAACGGCGCCACCAACTCGCGCTTTCAGCAATGGTATCATCGTCATTGTTCACGAAATAAACGCGTCTACTGCATCCAATGCGTCCTGAACATACGAACTACTGTAACGAAAAGCTCACTAGCAAGGACATGTTGGAGCAACATTGCATTTCTCCTATATTCAAAAAACATTTTCCACTTGTAGTTCCACTTCGATACAAAAATGGGAAGCAATAACTCAATTCACATGGATTGTCGAATAAGCCGACAATTCATCATAGCTTTGTAGTCGCTGCAAATAAATGGTCATAGCTTACCTTTGAACGTACCTCCAAGAGCATGCAATCAAAGAAAACAATTTCCCCAGCTTTTAACCAACTTACTCCACTGAAATTCTATGTTGAAAGGGGCTTAAACATTCTTGTGTTTAAACATGATGTCATCAAAGCAAGCCACATCATTACATCCATAAAATCACTCCACCTTTACTTTAATGAAAAAATCAGAAACATTTAAGCTAATTCTAATCATTTCACACCGGTTAAAAATGAATTTTAACAAAAAAATGGGTTTCCATGAGTTCAAGAAAAAATAAAAACCATAAAAAATATTACCCAAGAAACATATCTTAAAAGAAATCCTTGTGAAAGATGTTTTAAACCTAAAAAGCATAGAAAACAAAAGTAAACATGAAAAACAAGGGTTGTGTATTCCATGCATAGAATGCATAGGGTTACAATAGCGTGGAAGTGCCACGCCAACCGGTCGAAGGAGCCACGTGGCTTGAGCGAGGTCACCTGTGACTGTGGGCGGTTGGACGGGATGGCTTGAGGGTCGCGGACCCTTAAGCACCGCGGTTTTGGCCTAGTCAGCCAAGGATTCCGTTGAATCCGTTACATTGGTATTGGTATCAGAGCTCCAGGACTCGAATCCCACGTCGGGATTACTGGAGATGCCGAGGCGGCTCTCACTCCTAACGGGGGGGAGTGTACATGGCAGTTCCACGCCGATCGGTCGAAGGAGCCACGTTGCTTGAGTGGGGTCACCTGGGACTGTGGGCGGTAGGACGGGATGGCTTGAGGGTCAGAGACCCTTAAGCACTACGGTTTTGGCGTATTTAACCAAGGATTCTGTTGAACCCGTTACAGTTCCATAGAAAAATTGTAAAATTATTCTTAATGGTAAGCTCAAGATTTATTTTAAGAAAAAAAAATAAAAAACCTTGACAAACTTCTACTAAAATGAAATAATTGCATTCCTTCCTCATGACATGAAGAATAATGAAAATTACTCGTAAAAATTGAAAATTAGAATTTTCACTTTGATTTTGATTCATTTTTACCCTCAGTTTAAAAAACATTTACACTTGCTACCCATGCTTTATAACTTAATTGAAAAACTGTCCACTCCATAGAAAATAGAATTTGGAGGCCCACTTTTGGGCAAGGGGTCCTCCTCTTCCCCAATCTTTTAGATACCAAATTGTTATGCCCAAAGTTAAAGATACAACAATTCAGTTCCCAAATTACATACAATAACTCCGATACCCACTCAAGTCAACAAAGGATGGCCAAATCTTGGTACCCCCAAACTTTGCTAAATCTATAGAACGGTCCCCAAATTGTCCTCTTTTTCGGTTAGCTTGATTTTTGAGGTCATATTAAGTAAGACATGTACAATGTTTGATGGAAAAATCGATGAATTCATAAAGATCTCCATAGTTGAGTAATCATTCTCTTCATGAACAAGTGGGTACAATATGTTTGTAAGATATGCATCCAATGTTTCACATCAAGACAATCATTCCAGTAAATAGTTTGAAGTAACATTTTGTTGGTTTCCTGGACATCTTGAAACTAGATAGTATGGGGGCAAGCTCTTCACCCTCCCTTAGGTTATTCAATACTTTCTGTTATATGAGGCATGGAATAAGGGACCTCATGTGCCCAAGAAACGTTCAGAAAGGGAAATTTTTGTATTTATTTCTTGTTTCCTATTTAAAATTTTTTATGTCACTTTGTTCATGTATAGTTATAGGTAATATTCTTCATCATATCCTTCTATTACCCACCCACTACCATCTTATGTCCTCATTAGATGGTGGCACAACTATGTCTATTTCAATTGTTCCTTGGTAAATATTCTTTGTCTGAATGTTAGTCCTAAACAATGGAAGTATGCAATTTCTTGAAACGAAATGTGATGTTCAAGTCTCTGTTTTCAAACACATGTGCTTAAGATTTCTGTCAAATCAAGTGAAATGGTCTATGATCTAACTCATTCGTGAATGTATTAGAAGAGAATCTGCAATTATACTTCGTTCTCTCTAGAGTAGTTTCTTACGTGCTCACTTTTAGTGAAGAAAGAAACAGGAGCCTCATAAAAGGTAGTTGTATAAATTGTGAATAAACAAAGCCTACCTCGTTGGCCTCACTTCCGTCGTAACAACGTGTGATGTCACGGGAGATTTGCCACATGTAGTTTTTCTATTTGGCAATGTGCAAAAGTATGAGTAGAGCATCGCTTGCCCATACTAATACACAACCACGCAAATGAACGGATTTCAAAATGGGGAAGCGTCATTTGGAAAGCATGATGTCAAATAAATATGAAGAAAAAGAGCACCCTTTTATAATCACCAACGGCACGGAACCACATGCTTCAGTAACATATAAAAAGGGGACAAAAGAAAACTCAATTACAAGAAATCATGATATATTTAGTAAGAATGATACATTGTCATGAAAACAATGAATAAATTTCTTCAACATTGAAAATGATTATTTCATTACCAGCCTTTTAATAAACACGACTCTAATCCTTGGATTGTTTTCTCAATTTGTCAAAAGTAGGCACCACATACATGTTGGATGAGTATTCAAATTTTGCGGGCAATGTGGAGAGGCGTTGAAACAAGTGGGTAATCAATGTTGTGCACTACGGGTGTACACCACAGTCAAATTATGGTAAAATGATATTGTTATTGAATATCCATATTAAATTGCAAAGTTGAGGTCTAGAGACATGGTTACATTTTCGGAGATATTGCACATTCATGAGAGTGGTTGTCTAATACATTGACACATTATGCAAGTTTCTCAATTATAAAGAAACGTTAACTTCTGAGAAGAAAATTTTGATGGTTTGGAACATATTGGATGCTTTCATGTTTTGAGTTTTAGACATCCTTGAATGTATGTATTTGCGTGAACCTAGCACAAAAAAACATATGCTTCTTAAATTTTGCAGCCTATGCTAGTTTTATGGCTAGTCTAATGAATCAACCAACTTAAATGGCTTGTCCAATCATGTAGTAAATTGGACAAAACAATTGTTGTTTTATTCCTTCCATACGATAACCAATATGTTTCTACCTTGAATTACTTTTTTTGTCTTATTACATGGTGTTTAGTGTTTTGTTTTCTTAAAGATTTTGTGTTTCGACAAAGACAAACAACCATTTTAGTCGGATGCACGCCAAGCTTTGAATTACAAGGAAGTGGAGAGCAAAAATGAAATTCATCGAAGAAGGTTACATTATTACTGGTAAACTTAACTATTATTATTGATTAATTTTTAAATTTTACTGATGATAAATTTAAATTTTACTGTAAATCAGGAGTACCTAGATCCAAGTATAAAAGGGTTCTTATTTTTAGATTTACGAGTCTTAGCGGTCGGGTTCTCCTTAAAAGGGCCTCAAAATCCTATAGGGAATTTTTTTGAGGTTTGAAGTTTGTATCCTCACAAGAGAGAAGTAAGTGCTACTCATTGGCAACCTCTGACCCTTCAACTTCCAGTGGCCCTTCAGCTTCCTGGTGACCCTTCATCTTCGTGATACCCTTCAGCTGCCTTCGAGGGTTGTGCAACTACCCAGGTGGTTATGCGACCACTTAGGTGGTTATGCAACCACCAAGGTGGTTATGCAACCAACCCAAGAGATTGTGCAACTCCATGTCACTTCCCGGCCACGAGCATCCAAAGGAAGGCCTGCCTTAAGACTACTTAAACGACCATCAAGTCACTCAATGATTTAAGCCTTTAGTGGTCAACCCAAGCAGCCGACCTTCAGACACTCCCAGCTCCACATGTTCAAGTGCTGCCTCCAGCACTTGGACGTTCTACAATGTACAACATACATCTTCACTGAGGTTCCTCAATGAGAAGACATCAAGGGCAGACGCCTTGTGGTTCAAGCTACACCCTAGTCCTATCTCCAGCACTCGGTGCGTTACTCAGCTTGTATAGGTACAACACCTACTACGACTACGCGTCTGGTTTCTAGGCTTAGCATGAGTGAGCTGTGCGGATTCAAGTCCTTGTACATACCTTACCGTGTAATGTATGTATAGAAGTATATACTAACAAACTGCGTGTGTCAAATCTTGTGTCCAAGTGTGCTTTCACGCATCTATGTTCCTGTCTTCTTGACATGGTATTAGAGCAAGGTGATGTCCTGTGACCAAGAACAACAGACACAAGGAGTGGAAGCACTATGGACGAAGTTGAGGACTCCCAATGCCTACAACAAGGAATGCAGCATGGGCAAGAGTAGCAATAGGTAGAAATCTATACACTTGCCACATAGTATGCAAAGTAGATAGAACTACTCCGGCTAGAGTTTGAGGCTCACACTACCCAACTTCAAAAGCTCAACCGTCACATGTAGAAAGCAGATATGCGTAGACAAGATGAGAGTCTATGACATCAACAAGGCGAAGAGACCCTGATTACAACCAGGCAACAAGCATAGCAACTAGTCTCTCAATTGCAAGAAGAAGCCTAGACTCGCATTAATAACTTGATGCAGCAGTTCGCACACGTAACAGCTCTAGCAAACCCCAATTGAGTTCAAGCAGCTCATCCTCCAGCAGCTCATCCTATAGTAGCCCATCCTGTAGTAGCTCAGTCTACAGCAGGCAATACGTTTTTACCTAGTACAGGGATCCAACTCTCGTCTTCGGCTCCCTATTCCTCAGACCTGGCAAGCATATTAGCCATCTCTAACACCATACAAGCAGACAAAATGAATACGGAGAAGTTCAATGGTGAAGACTTCTCCCACTGGGCATTCATGTTTGAAGTAGCAACACGACCATATAAGCTTTTGTAGTTCTTTTATGGGCAGTGCAGGCCCCCAGCCCCCGGCAGCCCACCAGATTTCCTCGAACAATTCAACTATTACAGCTTCATGGCATACTTAGTCCTCAAAAGCGTGGTACCAAGCATCCAAGAAGCTCTCCGCATGTACAAAGACACGATTGAACCTACTTACTCAGCATGGCAGTATCTCAAGTAGTTGTACCATTCCAACGACTCAACCCAGTAATCCTGCCTCCTTACAGAAATCTCTCACATCCACACAAGCCAATTCAACGGCAACATCGAACTCTACATCATCAGAGCAAAAAATGTCTACGACAAGCTCGCTATCAAAGACTCACCGCTTCTAGAAGCCCTCTTCGTATCCTACATCATGAGTGGCCTTGGTGCTAAATGGACTGATGTGAAGCGCATACTCCGCTACACACAGCCTCACCTCCTCAGCGAAAACTTTGTCTGCATGATGTTACCTTAGGAATTATGTGACAAGCAGCTGAAACAACACCATGAGAAAGCTCTTGTGAACTTTGCTCACTGTGGCTCCAAGATGTCCTCACAGATGAAGGACAATTCGTACTTTGCCGAAAGCTCGTTGCCATCATTTTCACCATCGTCCACCCCAAGCCAAAGAGGGATGCCATCATCAATTCCCCAGCGAACGTCACCAAACAATGCATCCCTCATCTCCGGCCCCAAAAACTCATGGCAACTTCCTACAATCAAGTGCCGATATTGTAGCAGAAAGGACACATTAAGAAAGATCTCTAGATACGATAACAATATCAGCAGGGAAGAGAAGGCATCAAACCGTCAAGGCCTATTCCGCGTCAACAAGGGGGACCGATCAAACAACAAGCTCTCCAAGTCATAAGCAAGGGTGAGCAATAGACGTAGGGGAAAAGAGATGAAGACAATCCCAATAACACCAAGGAGGGAGCGGATGAAGTTGGACACAAGTATGGTATCTCTTGCTATGCAAATCTTTCTAAAAATCCGCAAAGAAGAAGTTTCTAAGACACTTGGGTATCTTCTACTTGGACATCGAAAGTAACGAAAACATCACCTACGATGCCAGCTCCCTACACAACCTCAGGTCGTACCCAAGTATTTCTACGGTGATGGTGGGGAACATGGCGGAACTGCCTATCAACGACATCGGCGATCTCAACGCTAGTGCACACAACGATATCGACGTCACCATTAGTGATGTGCTCTACGTCCCTGACATCTCTACAAACCTCATCGCCATGGGCAAGCTGATGATGAAAGGACTACGCTTCACGAGAAAAGACATGGAGCTTTACGTCAGCACGGTCACAGGAGACCTCATTGCAAAGGGAGAATTGTAAAGCGACGGCATGTTCAAACTTCAGCTTTACTCTCATTGTCCCTGACAGACAATTGCAGCAGTTGTCGGCCTCTGACCACAAAAGTTGGCAACACCTGAACGATGGAATCTTTGCCTTGGACATATAAACAATCACGAGCTCCAGCTACTTCTCTCGAACAAACTCGTCAATCGTCTCACCATCGTTAAGGATAGTTAAGGTCACCCCTTATGAACTTTGTGTTTAGTCAAAGTTGGCACGCAAATCCTCCCCTTTAACAACAGAAACACATATCTTTGACAAGTCACACTTGGTCCACATGGACATCTGTGGACCCTCCCCAAAATCCTCATCTGGACACAAGTACTTTGTGGTCTTCATCAACGATGCCACCAAGTACATGTGGACATATCCCCTCATCAGCCGCGATGCATTCCTTCAAGCCTTTCACGAGTGGTTCCCACAAGTGGAACGTGAAGCCATGACCAAGCTCCAGATTCTTCACTCAGACAACATCAACGAGTTCACCAGCAACGACTTCATTGCTCTACTAAAGGAGCAAGGCACCAAACAACAAAAATTGACAACCCACACTTTGCAACAGAACGGAGTGGCAGACGCTACAACCTTACGCTTGAGGAGATGCTAAAAGTCATGCTACTCTTAGCACAGCTTCAAGATTTTTGGTGGCCAGCAGCACTCGAACAAGCAATGTGGGTGAAAAATCGACTACCAACAACGAGTCTCCCAATAACAATAACCCCATACGCAGCATGGCATAACAAAAAGCCTAACATGAGTAGCCTCCGTACGTTCAGGTGTATGGCACTCTACCACGTCCCTAAAGAACGGCGGTATAAGCTTGACGACAATGCTGCATGGGGGATCTACATCGGTCAAAGTGAAACCCAAAAGGTATGGGTCTTCTACGACATCATAACCCACCACTGCATCAGGAATCGCGATGCCGTCTTCTACAAGAACCTCACTTACAAGACATGGACAAAGACAAAAGCGAGGACGTCAGAGACAATCGCTTAACCTTAATAGAAGTTCTTGACAGAGATAGAGAAGCAAGAACTCACCAAGACGAAGCTTCAACAGCCGCATGATAAGGAAATGAAGGCAACAGAAACCATCACGATGAATGATGACAGCCATTGCCTCGCACTCGACAAACAACATGGTGAAAGAGAACAGCAAGTAGAGGCTCCTCTGCTAAAGGAGGCCATGAACCGGAGCAATGGGAGGGGGCTTCGGAAACCCTCCACCGTTGAGCAGAATGCAGAGCTCGGGTACTTCCAGAACCTCCTGCACCAAAAACTTGGAGACATCGACATATCAGCACCAACAACATCTCTAACGGCCTATACCATTCATCAAGAGGAAGGATCTTTTCACGCATGTGTTCTTACCAAAACTCTTGCCGCTCCCACAACGGCCAACGACCTACCGCCAGAGCCTTACAACATCACAGAAGCCCTGGCCGGCCCTTACGCATCAAGTTGGAGGCACGCACTTGACGCTGAGTAGAACTATCTCATCACCCAAGGAATGTGGGAACTCATCAAACTTCCTCCAAGGCAGCGAATTATTGGAGTAAAATAGGTTTTTTTGTGTGAAGACCAAAGCCGATGGCAGCTTGGACAAGTTCAAAGCTCGTCTTGTCGCAAAAGGCTTCATGTAGATACCCGAGAAGGACGTCTTTGACAACTACGCTCCAGTGAGCCGCTACACTATAGCGCAAATGATGCTCTCCCTCGCAGTAGTGAATGATTGGGAGATTCTACAACTCGACGTCAACAACACATTTCTCAATGGCAAAATGGACACAAGAATCTACATGAAGCAGCCAGAGGGATATGATGATGGTACTACGCGAGTTTGTAAACTCATCAAAAGTGTCTACGGCCTGAAACAAAGCCCCCTCCTCAAATACAAAAAAACTACAAAACATCCTCGACATCCTCAACTTCACGACATCATCCTATGACGATTGCCTTTTTTTGCATCAAGAATCATTGACATCATCACCAGATTGCTATGCTCTCGTCTATATCGATGAAATCCTCATCATTCGACATAGCAAAGACCTTACAACAGCAACAACAAATGCAATGGTAGTAACAGTTAACATCAAATTCATTCCAGACGTGAGCTTCTACCTCGGTATGAATATCAGTCGAAATCACGAGGCACGCACCAGCAATATTGGCAAGCAAACGTATGTCGTGAAAATTGTGAACTGTTTCAACATTGTTGACAACTTCTACGACACTCCACTGTCACTCCAACCTCTTCCACCACAGCAAAGTGATCAAGGTCCTCTAGATGAAACACCATGTCTCTCAAGCGTCGGATCTCTCTTGTACGCAACAAGCTATACTCAAGACGATTTGCAATTTGCAGTCAGATGTCTAGCCTCCTACAACCAGACTCGCCCCCAAAGAATGTGCAAGGAGCTGACTCGTGCGCTATGGTACTTTAAAGAAACGTCTACGTTTTAGCTTGTTTACAGCACCAATACTTCTCTACAGTTGTAGTGTTATAGTGACACGGACTTCGACGGACAACCTTACGATCGCTGTAGCTGGACAGGCTAGATTTACCTACTGGAAGGCGCGGCTATTTCTTGGTCCCGCAAGAAGCAAACCCATGCCACACTCAGTAGCACGGAGGCAGAGTACGTGGCTGCCAGAAAAGCGGCACAAGAAATCACCTATTTATGGAACCTCCTTGGAGAGGCTGGTTTTCCGCAAAAGGGACCTACGCCCTTATTCGTGGACAACCAGTCTACAATCACCCTCGCCAACTCAACACAGTTAAATGGCCTCACCAAACAGATAAGCATCAAGGGACACTGGATCCGTTCCAAAGTTCTCGACGGCACCGTCAATCTTCTCTTCATTTGCGGAGAAGAGCAAGTAGCAGATTTTCTTACAAAAAGCGTCAACAAAGAAAAATACGCTCTCTACATCCGGCAAAGTAGGCTTTTTGGCGAAGGAGCACTCACCTTTAGTGCACAGTTCAGGTACACACGACGCGGCCCATACGCTGCGTTTGGGATCCCAAACACATACGTTGGGCGAGCTCGCGAGCGCATTGCCTCCTCTAAACTCAAGATCTCCACTCATGGGCGAACACGACATCCCTCGTTAGAGGAATCGCCTATTTCATCCTCAAATAACATTTGGCGCCCCATTGTGACACGACCGAAGCGTTAGAAAACATCACTGTGGGAGTTCAACATGCTAAAGTGGATATCACCGCTAAAAATGGTGTTGTGGGGAGGCAAAACAGCTGAGCCACAATTTGGCATTTGTGTAGGAGTAGGGATCTCCTTGTGAGCCTTTTTGTGTCCCATAAGTTGAAGGGGGTACTCCTATGGTCGTTTTTTTGGAGGTTACTACCAATCCCCAGCTGCCTCCGACCAAATTGTAGTTAGAAAAATTGCTTGAGGTAGTTTTCAACCTAAGTGGCTCCGTTTGAGCTTCAGAGAAATCGCTTGGGTCGTTTCTGGCCACATCACCGACAAACGAGTCTGGAAAAATCATGGAACTCGCTTCTGACACGATCTAGGACTCTCCAACCGGTGGGGCAGAAGGCGCAAACCACCCGAAAAAACCGGCAAAGGATCCAACGACCGCGAATGACCGCTCGCTAGATTACCCGCCCACCATCGACGGCCCTGGTCGACCGGCGGGTGGCTCGCGAGTGTCGGGTGGCTTGCGGATGGTCGCATGGACGCTCGACCATCGCACGACCCCCCTCGTAGCTTCCATGGAAACTGTGAATTTCGTAGTTCCAACGGATGTTGCGAGGATCGTAGCATCCGCTCAAGTTGCCAAGCGAAAGGGGGGGAGAAGGACCTGTTTTGTCCTCCCCACTGGTTTCGTAGCTTCCAACACACATCATTGGAAACTGCAAGACCGTGATTTTGTAGCCCTCACCACACGTTGCGCATCATTCCACGTTCGGCACCAATCATGCTTCGTTTTCTGGAGCGACTTCAGAAATACCCTCCACCTCCAGAATCGACTCTTCTTATGCCAAAGATCCGCAAAGCCCCAACTCCATCTTTTCCGGGGCATTTTTCGAGTGGGACAGCCCTCCACCATGTCCAATGAAGGCATTCTGGATCTCGTCTTCCCGTCCTCTCGACCAACTCCCCACACCTCCTCCATCTCATATTCCCACAATGACTTCCATCTCAACAACCTGCTCTTCCTCACCAAAAATGAAGATCCTCGATTTCCCCTACCTCTGACCTTCACGACCATCTTTAACCGAGGGGGGGTGTTGAGATTTACCAGTCTCAGCGGCCGGGTTCTTCTTAAAAGGGCCAAAACATCCTATAGGGAAATTTGCTGAGGTTTGAAGTTTGTATCCTCACAAGAGAGAAGTAAGTGCTACTCACTGGCAGCCTATGACCCTTCAGCTGCCAGCGGCCCTTCATCTTCGTAGTGACCCTTCATCTTTCAGATGCCCTTTAGTTGCCTGAGAGGATTGTGCAACTACACAAGAGGTTATACAACCACCTAGGTGGTTGTGTAACCACCTAAGCGGTTATGCAACCACCCCAAGAGGGTGTGCAACTCCATGTAACCTCCCAGCCAGGAGCATTCAAAGGAAGGCCTGCCTCAACACTACTTAAAGGATCATGAAGTAACTTAGTGACTTGTGCCTTCAGTTGTCAACCCAAGCAGCCGACCTTCAGACACTCCCAGCTCTAGATCTTCAAGTGCTGCCTCCAGCACTTGGACCTTGTACAATGTACAGCATACATCTTCACTGAGGTTCCTCCGTGAGAAGGCATCCAGGGCGAACGCCCTATGGTTCAAGCTACACCCAAGTCCCGTCTCTAACACTTGGTGCGCTTCTCAGCTTGTATAGGGACAACACCTACTACTATCATGCATCTGGTTTTCAGACTTAGCGTGAGTGAGTTGTGTGGATTCAGGTCCTTGTACATACTTCACCGTGTGATGTATGTGTATAACTATATACAAACAAACTGTGTGTGCTAAATCTTGTGTCCAAGTGTGCCTTCACCCATCAATGTTCTAGTTTTCTTGACAATTATGTATCTAAGAAACATGCACATTGTATGCATTTTTAGATGAAGAACTTGATGAGCCCTTTGAACGTAAGGCGGGGTTGGGAGTCATCGATTAAAGTTGTTTATAGTTTTGCGGCCAGAACGTTGGGATCCTTCATTGGAGCATCGATTTTTGTATGATTAAACCATCAATTTCCAACCCTTTTTGCAATTAAAGACATGTTTTTAGCATGCACATGCTAACTACTTGTTGAGAGGTAATGTGCAATAACGATTTTTGAGGGGCCAAATGAGTGAAAATATGACAAGTTATACGTAAGGAATGAGCATGTCAAGCACCCTTGAGCTACATGCCACCATGCAATCCACTCACCCATGGACCAAGTGAAGCCTAGCCATCCCCCCTTGCCCATCGGATGAGCATTGTTATACGATTTTCCCCGATGCTTTGATAAGCGTTCAACACGTTAGTCGAATCCTCCACATTTGGCCAGGCTCTAAGTGACCACTTTTGTCCTCCTCTGTAACCCCACTCCTAATGCCCCACCATGGTGTCTGTCAAAACTTCTACATTAGGAGGACGGAATCATTTTAACTTCTTCAAGGCTATGGCCTCAGCCCTTTCGGTTTTTTTCCTTCTCGTCCTTCCTTAGCTAAATTTGCAACATGGTTGCTCTTCCCAAGGTAGCCCACCAACGACTAGTGTAAGTGGGGCACGATCAGCCTCCAAATTGTCGTACCTAAGGGCAAAACCTCGTGTCAACCAACCACGGAGTGGAGCTCCAAAGGCTAAGAGGTCGCTAATGGCTAAAAAATAATGCAATGGTGGACCCTTAATGTTGTTGAAGAAGTAACAAGTGGAAGTTGATGTCAAAGAGGAAGGGTTGGAGCAGGCGTGGGGCGTACGGTTAGAAGCTAAGGTCCTCTTCGACATGCTAACACTTTTGCCATTGTGAATGCGAAAAACAATATCTTGTAAGGTACAGTTTGAAGGGAACCTTGCACCAATCTCTTACAAAACATTGAAGTTCACGTGGGCTACTGTAAAAGTTACGGATGTTTTGACACTCCACAATAGGTGTGCAACTCAGTGCATAACCTTAAGGGCCGGTATTGTTAAGTGTGTAAGGTGAAGCAAATTGAGTGGTGTAAGGTGCAAGGATGGAGTTTAAGTTATGGACCGCAAATGTGAGGAGGAATTTTACAAGGGGTACAATCTTAGGAATTTTGGGAGGAAGGACAAAAAATTCATGGTTTGACACTTGTTTCCGTGCGTGGCCGAACGTTTTGGTGTACGGCAACGATGTTTGTCCCATTTTTGGGGTGTGAGAGAGGGCAATAAAAAGGAAAAATCAGCCCTGAAGGACAAGAATATTGCAAACTTGCTTTTCCTCAGGGCTCCACGTGACGTGTAGAGCATTGCACTCGAGGAGGTTCTGGGGTTAAAAGGTGAGACTATCTGCATAGATGACTCAAACAAGGAGTTGGACGGGATGAATGGGAGTGGTAGACATTAAAAGGACTCGTGCAGAGCAGGTACCCTGATCCCCATGAGAAAGGGTACCTCAAGGAGTTCATGGCCCTGTAATCACCTATCCTCTTCAAAACTGGCTTGTAACATACAAGTGATGTTGCATGAGTTGTGAGCTAGCTTTTGCACTTTGTAACGACACGAAAGTAGCTGTTGAGGCTGGTGGTGCTCCAAGGCCATTAAGAGCTACCGTAGGGAAGTAGGTGGTAGTGCATGGATGGCAGGCGCTAGTGTAGAGGTAGTTCAGACACATGAAATGGCTGTTGGCATTGGTACTAGGGTGGTTGAAGTAAATGCTAGGGCGGGTAGCGCTGGTGCTATGGTGGCACACGCAATGCAAGGGTGGGTAAGGTTGAAGCTTGCGAAGCTTAATATACTATAACATTGGCAATAGGGGGAGGTGCTAGGGTAATTGGTGCTGTTGGGAAGGCTAGGGAAGTTTTTGGTGGTACGGCAACATGTGTTGGCATATGATTGGCCGCAAATGGATTTGGTCACAATTCATTAGTTAGACAGTTTTTGGATGAGGGGATTGGCATTGCACCTGGCCATGGATGATTGGGATATACCAGAAGTTGCAGCCTAGCACTCACTGTCCTTAAGCTTGTCGGAAGTCTTAAATGTATGTAGGGTCCGGAGAAAAGAAATTGGTTGGCCTAGGCACATGATTAAATGTCAGGCCTTAATGTCAAGTTAGAGGGAAAAAACTTGTGTAATGTAGGTAATGTATAAGGAGCCGTGCATTATGGATTGATTCTACTTTATAGATTTTGAAGAACAAGACAATTAGGTGGTCTAACACCCTAGGTTTGTTTTACGGTTTTCCCATGGTACCTATGCCCCTCCTTGCCCACCCCTTATTCTCATATTCACACTCAAGTGTTTCCTTGCCTACCCTCCCTTATCAAAATATGCAAATCTGTTCGAACTCATCTTTGCAAATGATCATTCTAGCACACAATTTTTGACTTGCAATCTCCTTCACCCCCCAACTCGGATCACCCCTCCATGGCACTTACCCTCCGTATGAAAATGTGCAAATGCACTCCAGTTCACATTTGCACATATTTATTCTGGCACTATATTTCTGCCTTACATACTCGTCCCTCCACCCTCCTTAGATCACCCTTCCATGGCACTCCCCCCCATGGAAATAAGCATATGTGCTGAAGTGCATCTTTGCACATGATGATTTTGGCACACTGTTTTTGCCAAGGAAACGTCCCCCCACCTCGAATGACCCCTCCATGGAANCCGGCCAGCTGAGGAGAGTCCTCGCGGGGTTCCACCAGGCGGGTGAGGACGGGGTCGTCCATCCGATGCTGGTCAGCAGCATGGGCGGCGACAGCGTCGTACACCTTGGGACACGAAGGGCGGGAGTGGGAGGTACGTGAGGCCGCCATGTAGCCGTCGCTGGCAGCAAGGGAGTCGGCTTCGGTCAGCACTGACATGGCGGCGGGAGGTGTTTCACAGTGCATCACGATATCCCCACAGCGACGAGCTTGCACGAGTACAGCTAGTGGTCGCCGTCGTTTGTAGCAGTCGTAGGAGACGACGTTGCGCACGAGCGGAAGACAAACACCTTACCCGCCTCACCTACCTCAAGCTCTCTGGCCACAGGGAGCTGTCGCGCTACCAACACAGGCACGCGGGCGTACGCCATCAGTGCTATCGTTGGCTGTGTCGTATGCCGTCCTACCCAAACATGCAAAGACCGCGTAACCGTGATGGAATGCGGACGACAAAAATGCACACACCCTCTTCTGTGCGACGCAACACGAGTTTCTCTATCGTTTCCCAACGGAGCCACCAACTCGCGCTTTCAGCAATGGTATCATCGTCATTGTTCACAAAGTAAACTCGTCTACTGCATCCAATGCGTCCTGAACATACGAACTACTGTAACGAAAAGTTCACTTGCAAGGACATGTTGGAGCAACATTGCATTTCTCCTATATTCTAATAATATTTTACACTCGTAGTTCCACTTCCATACACACGTGGAAAGCAATAACTGAATTCACATGGATTGTCGAATAAGCCGACAAGTTGTTATAGCTATGTAGTCGGTGCGAAGTAATGTTCAAAGCTTATCTTTGAACGCACCTCCAAGTGCATGCAATTAAAGAAAAACATTTCCCAACATTTTCACCAACTTACTCCACTAAATCTTTTGTTGAAAGGGGCATAAACATTCTTGTGTTTATCTTAGTATGATGTCATCAAAGCGAGCCACATCATTACATCCATAAATCACTCCACCTTTACTTTTATGAAAAAACGACAAAACATTTAAGCTAATTCTAATCATTTCACACCGGTGAAAAATGAATTTCACAGAAAATTGAGTTTCCATGTGTTCAAGAAAAAATAAAACATAAAACAATTACCTAAGAAACATCTGTTGAAATCAATCTTTGTGAAAGAGCTTTAAAACATATAAAAAATATAAAACCAAAGTAAAAATTAAAACAGGGGTTGTGTAATGCATGCATAGAATGCATAGCGTTACATAGAAACATTTTTAAATTATATTTAATGGGAACCACAAGATTTATTTTAAGAAAAGACCTCCAAAACCTTGAGAATCTTCTACTAATATGAAATATTTGCATTACTTCCTCATGACATGAAAAACAATGAAACTTGTTTGTGAAAATTAAAAATAAGAATTTTCACTTTAGTTTTGATTCATTTTTACCCTACGTTTAAAAAACATTTACACTTGCTATCCATATTTTCGAACTTGATTGGCAAACTTTCCACTCCATAGAAAATAGGATCTGGAGGCCCACTTTTTGGCAAGGGGTCCTCGTCTTCCCCAATCCTTTTCACAGCAAATCATTATGCCCAAAGTTAAAGATACAAGAATTCAGTGCCCACATTACACACAATGACTCCGATACCCACTGAAGTCAACATGCGATGGCCAAATCTTAGTACCCCCAAACTTTGCAAAATCTATAGAACGATCCCCAAATTGTCCTCTTTTCTGGTTAGCTTGGTGTTTGAGGTCCTATTAAGTGAGACATGTACAATTTTTGATGGACAATTAATCAATTAATAAAGATCTCCATAGCTGAGGAATCATTCTCTTCATGAACAAGTGGGTACAATAATTTTTAAAGATATGCATCCAATGCTTCACATTAAGACGATCATTCAAGTAAATAGTTTCAAGTAACATTTTTTTGGTTTCTTGGACGTCTTGAAACTAGAAAGTATGGGGGCAAGCTCTTCACCCTCCCTTAAGTCATTCCATACCTTGTGTTATATGAGGCATGGAATATATGACCTGATGTGCCTAACAAACGTGAAAAAGGGAAATATTGTATTTATTTTTTGTTTCCAATTTACAATATTCATGGCACTTTGTTCATGTATAGTAACAGGAAAGATTCTTCATCCTTTCCTCCTTTTTCCCACTCACTACCATCTAATGTCCTTATTAGACGATGGCACATCTATGTCTCATTCAATTATTCCTTGGTGAATATTCTTTGTGTGAATGTTTGTCCTAAAATATGGAAGTATGCAGTTTCTTGAAACAAAATGTGATGTTCAAGTCTCTTTTCAAACACATGTGCTTAAAATTTCTGTCGAATAAAGTGATATGGTCTACCTCATTTGTAAATTTATTAGAGGAGATTCTTATATTAGACTCGGTTCTCTCTACATTAGTTGCTTAGGTGCTCACTTTCAGTGAAGAAAGTAACACGAGCCTCATAAAAAGTAGTTGTATAGATCGTGATTAAGCAGGGCCTGCCTCGCTAGTCTCACTTCCTTCTTAACAACGTGCGATGTTATGGGTGATTTGCCACATGTAGTTTTCCTATTGAGAAATGTGTAAAACAATGAGTAGAGCATCGCTTGCATACGTTGATTTTGTGAGAGAGGCAGCAAGGGCTAGGACCCTTGTTGGTAGGATCTTTTGGTGATCAGCAGTGTAGCATGTACAAAAGGAGGGCAAGGGTTGGGAATCTAGATTAAAATCTTGATTGATACAAAGTACAAGTATGGTACATGGAAAATCCTGGGCAAGCTAGGCTAGCACAGCTCCTGGCCCATAGAGGGGCAACACCTTGCTAGGCCTTATAGGCCATCATGGCAAGGGTCTTGGCGTAGTCTCTAGGTTGACTGGCCTCCAGGGTAGCCTCCACCCAGGCAGGCAAGCTTTCCCAGGCTTATAAGGGCCTTGGAGGGATCTTCAGTAGAGTCTTGGTCTGGGCTCTAGAGTCAGAGGCTTGAGCAAAGACAAGTTCTTGTAGAATGCTGAATGCTACGACGAATATGAACTAAGAGGAGCTTCCCCTCTCATACCTGTGGAGTTGGCAAGTTGACCACCTTAAGGAGAAGCTTTGTTTAGGTGGTTTAGGTCTGCTGCCTCTTGGGGAAGCTTCCCTCCAAGAGAAGCTTCTTTTAGGTCAGAGTTGTCACTGGCATCCTTGCAGGTTCAGGAAGAAGCTTCCTTGTTGAGGAAGCTTCATCAAGTGTTCAGGTGCAGCTTCCCCAGGAGGTTGCTTCCTCTGTAGGCTTTTCTCTGACGGCCGTTGATCTTGCCATACTGGTCCATCAGATCCGTTAATCAAGAGTCTCCTGAAGTTTCGGCCAGATTGGTCCATGCAGGTTGAAGGGCCCAGGCTCCATGCATGATGATAGTGATGCAGTGTGGACCTCATGCCAAGGGTGCATGAGTCTTGCCCACTCCGTTAGAGGACTCCTTGACCAAGATGGCTTTGTAGTGTTGCGTCGTAGGTAGCTCCCCTCCCTTCTACAGCTAACTAGAGGCATGCGCAACCCTCTTGCCCATGCAAGCACACTATATTACAAACCAGTCCCTTTTGGCTGCTTGAGGGCTGGTTGCCAGAATTAATCTGGCGTATATAAGAGAGAATTTCCAGTAGGCTTGGTCTCGAGAATTCACCGTAAAATTGGTAACTTTCCATACACAGCTCCGAATGCAGTGCCGTCTTCAGCATATCGGAGCTTAACACCAGTGTAGTAATCACACCTCTCAACACTCCCCCTCGATTGGTGCACTGGTGCTTTGAACCGTGTCACTCTTGCGGGCTCTCGAAAAATTCCTCAAGTGACTCCTTGAAATCCGTGTCAAGGAGATGTAGCTGAGTATCCTCTGTGCTGTGTGGAAACTCTCGAAAAATATCAATATCATCTTTAGCACCCAAGGGAAAAACCATTTCCTCTTGACTTGGTGCAAGGATCAATTTATGACCTTTTTCGTGTCCATTGGCCCTCCTTTTGTTTAGCTGGTCGTAACCGAAAAGTGTTGGGTCGAGTTCAGGCCACACCAAAAAAAAATGATTGCCTCATGTAGAAGCAACCAGTCTGGTGCTTCATGAGGATGAGGTTGTGCATGTAGGTTTTTCTCTTACGGCTCCTACCTATATCCTTCCTATAACCTTTGGAGTTGTCAAATCTTGTTGGAGAACTGTTTCTGGGTTCTGTGTTGACGTTTCATTAGCTGGAGTAGTACCAAAGATAGTCTGGACGTTTTGGAGGATGTCCTTGTTCTTTTCAGTCGCGAGTAGCTTGTGTGTAGCACTAATAACCGCTTTACTATTACTCTCCCCTTGAAAAACCCGTTTCAGTCCTCGTTGTCCGCTGCTTGTCAAATGGAAGCCGCCGTTCTTGGTCGAATTGTCCGCAATGGTTGTCTTTGCACGTGTCCACCGGATCAGGGACCAATCCTTCAATTTTGCATGAGGAAGGGATGCCACGTTTTGCTCAGCCGCATCTTTGTGCATGGAGCTGAATTGTGCTGGTGAGGCTTTCGCCGCCGCGTAGTCGAGGAGACACTTAGCGTAGCTTCCACTACTTGCTTGGCTTTCTTTTGTCCATCGCTATCTCGTTCGTCCTGTCCTCCTGTTGTTTTGTCCAGCTCTCTGCCATCGTTGTGTTTCTTGCTTGTAAGTTTGTCACGCTTAGCGAGCAGGCCCTTCGCTTGCTTCCCCTTGGTAGTAAACGTTAGCAGCGAGAAGCGACGGGCTGCCGCAAGCCTCATGCCCGCTCGCTCGCTGCTGTGCTTCCCTTTGTTTTTCTTCTCTTTGTCTCTTGCTCGGCACCCTCACCTCTTGACCGCGGTTGTTTTGACTCCATAGTCGTGGTAGCTGCGGGGGCTTCTCCAGATGTTTGTTCAGTAGCCCCTCTTCCTCGCCGCGGCTGTTATGACCATGCTACTACGATAGCTACACAAGCTGCGGCAGCGGCTTCTGCTGCGCGCGAGTTTGTTGCATGATTTATTTGAGTTTTTGGTACGAGGTCCAGAGGCTGCATTTAACCATTTTTAATGGCGAAGTGGTGTTTGCACTCTCGGTGGGTCTTGTTGTTGCTTTGACATTATCTGCTACGCCAATGGGTCATCCATCAACAAAAGGACTCAAGAACTAACTTTTGGAGTGCAGTCTCTTCTCAGTAGGGAAATCTTGGTACAGAGTTACTGGAGTTGTTGTAGAAAGCTCGAGACCACTGGAAAAACTTTGTTGTTCTGTTGGAGCCGATTTTGCAAAACGCCCCGCATCATTCCTTGGTCCATGATAGCCACGCTGCTTTGTTGAACGATGAACTGTTGTTTGCGACATCACGGCTTTGGACATCTTTACTTCAATCGATGTTGTCTCATGTACCATGATGCATATCAAATCTGTGTGCATAAAGCACGCTTGCGCGATGGCGGAGCTGCGTCTGTTCGACTTCCAGGTTACCTCCACAAGCGGTTGCTTCTGCACATACTACAAGAGGGTGTTGGAGGTAAGACCACACTATAGAAAACGTCCTCCAGGACGCTCTTTGTCAAAAAGTCGACTGTTTCCTTAGTGCCTAACATGTGCACGAGTTTGATTGTGCTTTCTTTGACCTTTGAGTGTCTCCAGTGCCCACGAATGTCAACGTGCTTTGTTTGGCCCTTAAATTTTGTTGAGTTTGCAAGGTCGATCGTAGACTTGATGTCAATGAAGATTATCGTTGGCTGCGTTTGAGCAAATCCA
Source organism: Penium margaritaceum (assembly GCA_023375785.1). Lineage (NCBI taxonomy): Eukaryota > Viridiplantae > Streptophyta > Zygnematophyceae > Desmidiales > Peniaceae > Penium > Penium margaritaceum. The sequence continues at coordinate 100,183 of SZWC01005075.1, read as the reverse complement.
ATGTCCTTTAGGAGGTTGCGGAGATTCGTGACGTATTGTGCTGCTAGAGTAACGGCCACGTACTTAGCTTCTACGGAGCTGAGTGTGATGAGCTTCCATCGCTTGCTGGTTGAGGATAGCACTCCTCAACCGAGCAAGCACACAAAACCTGTAGTGCTCCGGCGGTCTTCCTCCGTACCTTCAAAATCTGTGTGAACATAGCACTCATGGTTGAGGCAGTCTGTCATCCCAAAAACAAGGTTAGTGTCACCTGTCGTCTTTAGGTAGCCTACAGCTCTATCGAGCTCCTTGCACGCCATCTTCGTATAGGTCTCATTGCTGCGTGCTAACTTGCTCATGACAAACTGCCGCGGACAACTTGTTGCGTGCATCAGCGATCCGACTCAGCTGCTGTTGTTGGTCTCGCTCCTCCCCCTCTCTCCCTGATGTGTGAGCTGCTGTTGTGACACAAGTGTTGGTACATGTTGATCTGGAACGTGGAATCGCTCCCAAACTTTGCGAGCGTACGTCTGCTAACTCAGGTGAAGCGTATGTGCTTCACGATCGCGTTCGATGTTCATGCCCAGGTAGAACTCAAATTTGGGCATGAGAGTCACATTGACTTCTTTTGCCGTAACCGTAGTTCTGACTTTGATGAATTTCGCCGACGGACCTATGATGAGAAGGTCATTGACGTACAGTAGCACGTAGCAGTCTCGCGTTTTGTTTGGTGATGGCCGATGTAAGAGGCAATCATTGTATGCTGAAGGCTCAAATTCTAGAGACTCTAGCGCTGCTTGTAGATTCCTGTATTAAAGTCGGGGGCTTTCCTTGAGTCAATTCTAACTCTTCACCAATTTGCACACTCTGCCACTCCCGTCGTCGTAGCCCTCTGGTTACTACATGTAGACGGTTATGCCAATCTCGCCATGTAGAAAGACACTTTTCACGTCGAGCTGCTGCACCTCGTAGTCCATTACTACTGCAACTGTCAGCATGATGTGAGCGGTGGTGTAGCGGCTCACGGGAGCGTAGGTATCAAAAAATTCTTTCCCCTCAACTTTCGTGAATTCCTTTGCCCCGAGCCGAGCTTTGAACCTTTCAATGCTCCCATCTACTTTTGTCTTGACACGAAATACCCACTTCACTCCCACTGGTCGGGACCCTGAAGCTCCGTAAATTCCCATGTGCGTTGATCCATGAGACTCTGGTACTCGGCGTCAAGTGTTACTGTCCATAATGTAGCGTGCTCACCCTGTAGTGCTTCATTTAGGGTCTTTGGCTCTGGTGGAAGCATGCTCGTTGAGACGAGAGGTACAAGGTGCGTGGTGGTGATGTCTGTCAGGACTTCATCGGCCTCCTTGTAGATGGAGCAAGCTATAATCGCCATGTTTGTCTCTTTAATCTCCTGCTCCTCTTCTTATTGTAACTACTGTCATACGAGGCGCGTGAGACCCCCCGGATGCGGGGCAGCTTCATCGTGTGGTGTCCTCGCCGCGTGCGCACCATTCTGCATTCCCACGGCCTTAGATTTGTCATGAGGTACTTCGAGCGCCTCATGATCAGTGGTGATGCGTTCGTCCAGGCGAGTGTCGAGGGCCACACCCGGGGCCACCAGCTACTCATTCGCCTTATCCAGATCAAGAAGGGTGAGTGGCACACTGTTAGCTTTATTCCCCTTTAACGTCTCCACATAAGAGTCATAGAATTTCTGGAGTAGAGCGGGCTCACTAGACTGCTTAGTCTCCCAAGCAAAGCGCGTCAGGTTCTCGAAGAAGATAGCGTTTCTGCTGGTGATGATGCGATTGGAGTCTAAGTCGTAGAACTCCAACCCCTTCATGTTGGGGCTTTGGCCGAGGAAAACACCCCATAATGCTTTATCCACTAACTTGCGCCGACACTCCTTTGGGACATGAAACAGTACCATGCACCCGAAGGTGCGTAGCATGGCGACGTCGGGCTTGTCATCATGTCATGCGTGGAATGGTGTCATGCTTGGTACTGACATGTGTGACACGCGGTTGCGTATTGACATTGCTTGTCGTAGTACAAACGGCCACCATGAGTTGTAGAGCTGCACTCCTAGGAGCATCGACTTCAACGTCTCTTGCATTGTGCGATTAGCTCTCTCTACCACACCATTTTGCTCCGGAGTGTATGGCGTAAAGCACTGTTGCACGATGCCAAGATCCTCCAACTGTGTGGCAAACTCTGTGCTTGTGTAACCATCCTTGTGGCATCGTCTACAAAGAGGAGAAAGTAACGATGTCCCCCGTAAACTGTGGCTATTGGTAGAGGTCCACATATATCAGTATGGACCAGCTTCAGCTTCTGGCTAACGTCGCACATTTTTGCCACAAGAAACATCTGTCGTGGTAGTTTTTCTTGCACGCAGTCTTGAAAAGGCTCTACTGCATCCTTGCTCCCACTTTCTTTGATATCATGACAGTTGACCTGTTCGTGCTGCTGCATTGTCTGTATGGTTTGATTTCTCATGTGGCCAAGCCGTTTGTGTCATAAACTGAGGTGTGCGCCAAAAACTTACTAGAGACTAGATGTTGCAAAGGGCGTATCTGGCCCTTTTGTTGGAGCTGGTGCCACAAAGTCCAGCTGAATCATGCCGTGCGTAAGAAGGTGACCTTAAGCGAGGGTTTCGTCTCATTGCTCTTCAAAGTGACATGTTGTCCGTCGCTGACGATCTGCACACCCTTTTTCATCAGTTCCTCGAGTGACAAGAGGTTCACCGCGATCTTAGGTATGTACAACACGTCCCCAAAGTTGACCTAGGCACGGTCGTACCTAGTCTCTGTCATTTTTCCTTTGCCCAACACGGGCACTTGTTGCTTGTTTACAACCGTGACAAAGCCTTTGGAGCAGGGTTCGAGCTCGTGGAGGCAGGCCTTGTTATGGGTGATGTGCGAAGTGCACCCATTGTCAAGGTACCACACATAAGTGGAGCGGACCAGCTCATCACTCTGCTTAGTTGAGAGCTGGAAGACAAATTTTGTGTAGTCAAATTGCTTCACTTTGCCTCTATCCTGCTTCCCTGCCTCTATGTTCATGCCTCTCTCAAGGTACTTCTCCTTACTATTAGCTGTCTTCTTCTCCCCCTTTCCTCCTAAGTCGTTTGCTTTATAACATTGTTCTTTCTTTGCTTGTTCCTCATCCCACATCCTTTTCCTGCACTCTCGCTTCATGTGCCTAATCGTCTTGCAATAATGGCACTCAACTACACGCCTTGACCCTGCATTCTGGCCGCGTGCACTTTGGATGCTGACATTTGGTCCAGAGTGGGCGGACGAGTGGGTGGACACAAAGTTCCTTGTGGACTGGCTGTTCCTCGAGGGTTGATCCTTGGACACGACAGCGCTTACACCTTGGTAAGTCGCATTGTTGAGGATTCTCTCCTTTCTTGTCACCTGTCGGTCGCGTTGCTCTGTCAAAATCATCTTGCAAACGTATGCTTCTGTGAGCTTGGCTTCATGCTTTAACTTGAGTACCTTCCGAACGTCGTCCCAGTCCCCAGTCAGACCGTTGAGGAGAAAGGTAACGAACACAGGCTGAGAGACCAGGGCGTCTTTTAGTACGAGCTGGTCACGAAGTGACTTTGCCTTCTTGATGTAGGACTTTATGTTGTCAAAGTCGTTGAGGTTGATGTCGGACAGTTCCGTCAGGAGGTGAGATTTGAAGGTTGAGTTGCCAAACATGTAGGTCCTTAGCAGGTAAGACCAAGCTAGGTGAGCTAGCTCAGCAGTCTCCTCGTACATTCGTATGGCTTGTTGGATGCGAAGAACCAGATGGTTATCGAGCACCATGAAAGAAGCTTGGGTGAGGTATTTGTACTTAGCCACCATGCTACACAACGACCCTGGGGGCGAAGGCGTGAAGTACCGTTGTAGAACTTTCAGATGCCATGTATCTGGGCTGATGGTTTGAACTTGTGCGCCCAGTGCGGGAAGTTCTCGCCTTTAAATTTGTCAATCTTGAGCTTGTGTAGATGTAGTGAGGCTCCTGCTTGGGGAATAACGTCCTCCAGGCCTTGGTACGCTTTGCCTTGTGCTGCCGCATGTGGGAGTGGCACAAAACCTGCTGCCATCAGTTGCGACCCATGTAATGGTACTATTGCTCCCGCGTGGACTGGTGCTCGTTGTGCCGCAAAGTGTTGCAGTCTTCGTAATTGGTGCATTTGCTGGTAGTGTGCCGTGGGTGGCACCATCGGAGCTGGTTGTGGGTGTTGAGTCACAACGGATGCGGCATGCCTCCTTGAGGTTGTGCAGCCGGCTGGACCTATGGAGACATGGTTGGTTGCATGACTGGAGGAGGGTTGACGTGAGGCAGATGTGTAGAGAATCCTTGTGAACCATGTCGTCACTGCATTTGCTGCTGTTGTTGCTACTATTGCTCAAGCTCCTGCTGTTGATGCTGTTGTTGCTCAGCCCATGCCAGCTGTTGCTGAAGTTATGCGATTTGGGCTACTTGAGCCGCATGTGACTGTAATAGCTGCTACGTCTGCGATGCTTAAGCTGCATGTGTAATCTGTTTCGTTGACGTAGGAGCTCTTGGGCAGCAATCTACTACCTCAAAGCCTCCCTCTATTGCTCCACAGCTTGACCTGGTACAGCTTCTTCTTGCGCCATCAATGCGCCTCATCAACCAAGCGTTGCGCCTCTATAGCTTAGCATTGTGTGTGGTGTACGACATGGCACCCCTACTCTTCGCCCATGCGCATGCCATACAAAACGGATGTGTCATCAAGTGCAAGGGGAATGAACTGAGCATTCTCCTCTTCCATGTTGCTCATGCTTCTGTACAGGTGGAACGCCGCTCACGCGCATGAAGTGGCGTCACCTCCGCCTTTAGCTCCGCACTTGTACGGGACTGATGGAGTGCGTCTCCACCACCAACGTAGTTTGTTCCTACTACTGCTACAAACTGTTGAGAGCACCACCTACTACTCTGATAGCATGTTGATTTTGTGAGACGGGCAGCAAGGGCTAGGACCCTTGCTGGTAGGATCTTCGGGTGATCAGCAGTTTAGCATGTATAACAGCAGGGCAAGGGTTTGGAGTATGGACTGAAATCTTCATTGATACAAAGTACAAGTATGGTACATGGGAAATCCTAGGCAAGCTAGGCTAGCACAGCTCCTGGCCCACAAAGGAGCAACGCCTTGCTAGGCCGTGTAGGCCATCATGGCAAGGGTCTTGGCGTAGTCTCCATGTTGACTGGCCTCCAGGGTAGCCTCCACTTAGGCTGGCCAGCCTTGCCAGACTTATAGGGGCCTTAGAGGGATCTCGAACAGAGTTTTGGTCTGGGCTCCAGAGTCAGAGGCTTGAGCAAAGGTAAATTCTTGCAGAATGCTGAGTTGTTGAGATAAATGTGAACCGAGAGGAGCTTACCCTTTTATACCTGTGGAACTCGCAAGTTGACCACCAGAAGGAGAAGCTTCCTTCAGGTGGTTCAGGTCTACTGCCTCTTGGGGAAGCTTTATTCCAAGAGAAGCTTCCTGTAGGTCATAGTTGTCAGTGGCATTGTTCTAGGTTCAGGAAGAAGCTTCCTTGTTAAGGAAGCTTCATCAGGTGTTCAGGTGCATCTTCCCCAGGATGTTTCTTGCTCTACACGCTTTTCACTGACGGTCGTTGATCTTGCCATGTTGTTCCATTAGATTCGTTGATGAGGAGTATCCCGAAGCTTGTACAAAATTGGTCAATGCAGGTTCAAGGGCACAGGCTCCATGCATGATGATAGTGATGCAGTGTGGACCTCATGCCAACAGTGCATGAGTCTTGCCTAGTCAGTTAGAGGACTTCCTGACCAGGATGAGTGTGTAGTGGTGCGTATTAGGTAGCTCCCCTCCCTGCTACAGCTAACTAGAGGCATGCGCAACCCTCTTGCGCATGCCAGCACACTAAATTATAAACCAGGCCCTTTAGGCTGCTTCAGGGCTGGTTGCTAGAATTTATTTGACCTGTACATGAGAGAATTTCCAGTAGGTGTGGCCTCAAGAATTCATCGTATTCCGTAACTTTCCGTACAGTGCTCTGAATGTAGTGCCGTCTTCACCATATCGGAGCTTAACACCAGCGTAGTAATCGCACCTCTCAAAAGCCTATACTCATGGACAACCACACAAATGAACGGATTTCCAAATGGGAAGGCGTCATTTTGAAAGCATGATGTCGAATAGATATGAAGAAAAAGAGCACCCTTCGATAATCACCAACTGAACGTAACCACATGCTTTAGTAATATGTAAAATGGGGACGAACAAAAACTCAATTACATGAAATCATGATACATTTTGCAAGGATAATGGATTGTCATGAAAAAAAATGAATGAAATTCTTCAACATTGAAAATCATTTATTCATTACCCACCTTTTTATAAACACGACTGTAAAACTTGGATTGTGTTCTCAATTTGTCCAAAGTAGGCACCACATACAGTGCATTGGCATTCAAATTTTGTGGGCAATGTGGAGAGGCATTGAAACGAGTGGGTAATCAATGTTGTGCATTACGGGTGTACACCGCAATTAAGTTATGCTAAAATGATATTGTTATTGAATATGCACATTAACTTCCAAAGTTGAGCTCTAGAGACATGGTTATGTTTTCGAAAATACGACAAATTCATGAGAGTGGTTGTCAAGTACATTAACACATTATGCAAGTTTATGAATTAGAAGGAAGTGTTAACTTATGAGAAGAAACTTTTGATGGTTTCAAACGTATTGGAAGCTCTTATGTTTTTGAATTTTAGACATACATAAATGTATATATTTGCATTAAAATAGCACTAAAAGATTATGCTCCTTACATTTTGTAGCCTAGACTAGTTTTATGGCTAGTGTAATCAATCAAACAACTTGAATGGCTTGTCCAAACATGTAACAAATTGGACGAAACAATTGTTTTCTTATTCCTTCCAAGACACAACCAATACGTTTCTTCCTTGGATCACTTTGTTTGTCTTAGTACGTGGTGTCCACTGTTTTATTGTTTAAGTATTTTGTGTTTGAAAGAAGACAAACAGCCGTTTTTGTCGGATGCATGCCAAGTTCTGCAGTAGAAAGAGGTGGATAGCAAAAATGAAATTTGTAGAAGAAGGTTACCTTATTGTTGGCAATACTAAATTTTACTTTGAATCAGGAGGTCCTAGATCCAAGTATAAAAAGGTTGTTATGTAACCGTGAAACGTGAACATTGTAGGCGTTCTTAGATGCAGAATTTGATGAGTCCTATGAATACATGGCAAGGTTGGGAGTCATTTAATACAGTTGTTGGTAGTTTTGCGGCTAGAACATTGGGATCCTTCATTGGAGCATCAATTTTTGTACAAACAAACCATACATTTCTAACCCTTTTCACAATTGAATACATATCTTAATGGATCATCAATGTTAGAATGAACATTCTGACTACTTGTCGAGGATTAATGTGCCATACCAGTTTTCAGAAAGGCAAACGGAGTGAAGATGTGACAAGGTGTATGTAGATTAGGAGCATCCCGAGCATGCTTGAGCTACATGCCACCATGCGATCCACTCACCAATGGACCAAGTGAAGACTAGCCATCCCCCCTTGCCCAGTAGATAAGCATTGATGTACGATTTTCCATGATGTTACGACAAGCGTTCAACACGTTAGTCGAATCCTCCACATTTTCCCTCGCTCTCAGTGACTACTTCCGTCCTCCTCCGTAACCCCACTCCTAATGCCCCACCATGGTGTCCGCTAAAGCTTCTACATTAGGAGGGCAGAATCCTTTCACCTTTTTAAGGGGTATGCCCTGTTCATAACTGCGCTGTTCTACTGCTTCAGCATGGCGCAGTCAAAACTCCAATCAGAGACATCGAGAAGAATTTACGGGTTTTTCCATGAATTTACCGGGTGCGGCTCGAGAGGGAATTTCCTCCTTCAAAGGCCTGAATTTTGTCTCCAGTGAAAAATCCTATTAAGGGTACGAAAGGGGTTTTTACGGAAGCATGCGCATGAGGATAGCACATGCCTCCTAGTGTTGAAACCTGTGTAGTACTGCATAGGCTTGATGGTTAGGTGGACCACACCTGACTCTACTGGACGCATGGATCAGTGTGAGGGCAACAAATGGGGATCGCCCTGCATCAGTAGTCCGGAGGCACGACTCAACGTGCCTCTCTCATCGCCATGTGGACAACTTACGTGGAGAGCTCTGGTGCAAGCTTCACGGTTACGGTAATCTACGGACCACATGTGATCATGTGGTAGCATCAACGAAGCAGTAGCAAAGCCTCCGTCAAAAGCATCTTACGGAGAAGCTGCACTGTGCAACCTGGTGAAGCTTCCGTGGATAGGAAGCTTCCCTCTTGCTCAGCTTTAAGCCAGCGGACAACCAAGGTGGAGAGGAAGCTTCCACGGAGAGGAAGCTTCCCTACGGAGGAAGTTTCCTGAAGCCATGATTCTAAACATCAATTGTTCACGTTCATCTCAAAGGACCGTTGATCTACAAGCATTATGGCTACGGTGATCAACGACTCTTACTGATCCACGAGAAGCCACAGGATCTGAGGATCATGGACATGGTGATGGCTTGCACCTACAAAGCCACGTGGTCAGTTGTGGTGCAAGAACCACGGTTACGGTGCAACTTCACCGTGCACCAAAGGAAGCTTCTTCGACCACCACCAAGGCAGTCAACTTGCCAAGGCCGCGAGTATAAAAGGCGGCGGCCCTGGCACACTCAACAATCTTTAGTGGCTGATCTCCAGTGGATCAGCTTCAGATTCTAACGCCAGTCAATCTCTCCACCCTCCAAGGTCCCTATAAGCCTGGCTCTGCTTGCCAGCCAGGGTGGAGGGTACTGCTGAAGATCCCTCTAAGGCCCCTATAAGCCTGGCTCTGCCTGCCAGCCTGGGTAGAGGTTTATGCTGGAGTTTGCCCTGGATACCCCTGTAAGCGTGGCAGAGCTCTACCAGCCTGGGAAGGAGGAAGCCCTCACTACCTAGAGGCCAGTCTACCTAAAAGACGGTGTTGGACCAAGACCCCTTGTGTCGACGGCCTTAACGACCTAGCAAGGCGTTGCCCACTGTGTGGGCTAGGAGTAGTGGTGGAGCTCATGTGTGGCCTCTGTTAGGGGCTGCTTTTCATGTACCATACTTGTACCTTGGAATCAATCAAGATTTCTTCCGCTGTCACATTCAGTTTCCAAAGTTCATTTGCTGATCTGTCTACTAGCTTGCTGCACGAGAAAAGATCCTGTACAAGCAAGGAACCTAGTCCTTGCTACACACCCAGTGCAAAATCCTAACACTCCGTAACCCCACTCCTAGTTCCCCACCATGGTGTCCGCTAAAGCTTCTACATTAGGTAGGCAGAATCCTTTCACATTTTTAAGGGTTATGCCCTTAGCCCTTTTTGCTTCTGTCTTTCTCGCCCTTCCTTAGTCTAATTTGCAACAGGGTTTCTCTTCCCAAGGTAGCCTACCAACGACCAGTGCAAGTGGGGCACTGTCGGCCTCCAAATGGTCGTATCTAAGGGGAAAACCTCGCGTCAACCAACCATGGAGTGAAGCTCCAAAGGCTAAGAGGTCGCTAATGGCTAAAAAAAAATACCGTGGTGGACCCTTAGTGTTGTTGAAGAAGTATTTAGTGGAATTTGACGTCAAAGAGGAGGCGTTGGAGCAGGCGTGGCGCTTACGGTTGGAAGCTAAGGTCCTCTACGACATGGTAGCATAGTTGCCATTGTCAACGTGAAAATCAATATGTTGTAAAGTACGGTTTTAAGGGAACCTTACACCAACCTATTACGAAAAAATGAAGTTCATGTGGGCTATTATAAAAGTTACAGATTTTTTGATAGTCGGCAATAGGTGTGCAACTTAGTGCATCACCTTAAGGGACGGTATTGATAAGTGTGCAACGTTAAGAAAATCAAGTGGTGCAAGGTGCAAGGATGGTTTTGAAGTTATGGAGCCCAAATGATAGGAGGAATTGTATAAGAGGAACTATCTTAGGAAGTTTGGGAGGAAGGACAACAAAACTTCATGGTTTGACGCTTCTTTCCGTGTGTGGCCGGACGTTTTGGTGTACGACAACGATGTTGGTCTCATTTTTGGGGTGTGAAAGAGGGAAATATAGTGGAAACATTGGCCATGAAGGGACAAGAATGTTTCCAACTTGCTTTTCCTCAGGGCTCCACGTGGCGTGGAGATCATAGCACTTGAGGACATACTATGGTGAAAAGGTGACATTTTCTGCATAGATGGCTAAAACAAGGAGTTGGACGAGATAGATGGGAGTGGTGGACACTAAAACGACTCATGTAGGGGCAGGTTCCCTGACCTTTATGAGAAAGGGTACCTCAAGGAGCTCATGGCCTCGTATCCACCTATCCTCTTCGAAATGGACTTGTAGCATTCAAGTGATGTTGTATGAGCGGTCAGCTAGCTTCTGCACTTTGTAAGGATATGAAAGTAGCTATTGAGGCTAGTGGTGCTCTAGGGTCGGTAAGAGCTAGTGTAGGGAAGTTGGTGGTGGTGCTTGGATGGCGGGCGCTAGTGTAGATGTAGTTTGGACACATGAAATGGTTGTTGGCATTCGTGTAAGGGTGGTTGAAGTAGATGCTTGGGCGAGTGGCACGGGTGTTATGGTTGCACACACTGTGCAATGGTGGGTAAAGCTAAACCCCGGGAACCTTAATATACTATAGCATTTGCAATAGGGGGAGGTGCTAGGGTAATTGGTGCTATTGGGAAGGCTAGGAAATGTTTCTGTGTTTGGGCAACGTGTGTTGGTGTAGGAGTGGGCGCAGATGGATTTGGTCACTAATGATTAGTTCGGCTAGTTTTGGATGAGGGGATTGGTGTTTCACTTGGCCATGGATGATTGGGATTTAGCATAAGTTGCAGCTTAACACTCGCTGTTCTTAAGCTTGTCGCAATTCTTAAATGTACGTAAGGCCTGGAGAGAAGAAATTGGTTGGCCTAGGCACATAATCAAATGTCAAACCTTAATGTGAAGTTAGAGAAAAAAAACCCATATCATGTAGGTAATATGTAAGGAACCATGGCACTCCCCCTATGGAAATGTGCTCAAATGAATCTTTGCACATGATTATTTTGGTCCCAACTGGTGCTTTTCGTGATGTTGAACACTATAGGATTGAGCTTATGTGCAGATTGTAGTGCTGCATGACTATTTGTGCAATTTCGTTGAGCATACAATCAACGATATTCTATGTTCCATAGACGTCTAACCCTTGTAAGCCCTGAATGAATAATTGTGTTTCATGTTTCAAATAACATTATGATTATTTTGAAACATCAATCTCATTCATAACTCCTTAGTCTTTTTTGTTCCTCTTGAACATGCATTGTTCAAAACACTGTGCTTGTGTTGTAAGGTTAAACATGGGCACGTGTCAAAAAAGGAAATGGTGTTGTTTAAATTGAGAAGTTAGTGAAATGGACCCAAATGCAATATTGTACAACCCACGAGCTGCTCTCGTAATGATGTAAGGTAGAAACATCTCCCTAGCCATGCCATCACAAAAATTCTTTGCATCAGCTAGAGCATCACGGTTATTGACAAGAGTATCTACATGCAACAAACATTTGTGCACAACATGCATGTTGAGCCACTAGTTATCCATGTAACCTCCTTTATCTACCCTTCCAAGAATAAAGATGTTGTGTGAAATGTAACAAGGAGTAATAATGTCAGCTTGGGCAACTAGAGAATATCCCTTCAGGTCTTCAAGAATCTTGCACTTCTGCTTAAGCTGATGGATGACACGCTCCACTATCATACGGAGGGATGAATGACACATGTTCTAGAGCTCTTGATTGATTTTTAGAACTTTTTTTGCAATGATCATATCGCAACGTAACGTATATGCAAGTGAATATGCCAAGTGCCACACACTACTACATTATTTCTTTGGGGATCACCCCATGGACACCTTCAACTAGGTCCATTAACCCCTATTACTTGGGGAGGACAATTGTTTACTATGCAAGAAGACCCCTAGGTGGGTAGGGCATTGGAGGGGACGAGAGAGAGGCACGATTGAAAGAGAAATAGTTGGTAGGTAGCAAGATCATTTTTTGTTGGAATACGTTGTCGATGACTGATTATTACAACTCCTAGCCTCACCCATAGTGCACTTCGACTTTCCTTGGTGAGTTGAGTTTGTTTGCAGACCTTGCCGTAAACTTCTAGCTTCGCACGATGTTAGAAACGAGCAATATCCGGGGTAAGAAGAGTAGATAGGTTATGAGCATTAATGAAAAGAAATAGTGAAGATGTGAGCCTAGACTCATTGTGAAATTGGCGCATGCCCTCCTTATTTGATACATGATACTAGCTCCACGTGATTTCAAATTATGCATTCAAATAAGAAAACCCGTTTACGTTCAACGACTATGTTGTAAGTAATAGAATGTCGATTATCATGGAATGTTTGCAAAAGACAACACTATTTTCGTTGATTAGCGACCATCTCTCCTTGTTTGGTCACTTCCCTAGCCATGTTTTTGGTGTGTCATTTGTGTATGAAAAGGAATAAAATAGATCATTGATGGAAAGAGATGGGTAGATGAGTGTAAAAAGAATTTGACGTGTCACTTTGGTTAGTACTCGTTTTGATTTTTCATTAGGCAAGCAATGTTTTTCCTTAGATTCTCAGCATAAAGGAGTGAATTTTGTCGTGAGTGGCTGGAAAACGCACTGAATACTAGAACGTTATGAGAAGCTCAATCCACCATCATAGTCGAATATGTAGGTACCGTGTTCATGTCCTGTAGGGGCCAGCATCTGGATGGTGATGGAGGTTGTTTCGCTGTAACAGTCGCTACCAAACAGACGAGTGTTGCATTTTTGCCTTGCCTTCATACTCCGTTGGCGTTGGGTAGATCTCGTCAGCCGGCATAGATTTTCATCGCAGAGACATCTTCAGCAGCCACTACGATGTTTGCGATTTTTTGTCGAGCGACTAGGATTTGCCTTGTGATGTTAGGACAACCGCGTATCATTGGAAAGCATGTTTTTGGAAAGGAGCATCGCAATAGTGTTCTTAAAATTTTTAGAAAATTCTGAAAAAGATGGATGTACAACTGATTGCATGAGTTTTTACGAGGAAACGAGACCTTTTCTCTTTTCATATTCAGACAAGGAATTGTTTTGAATAATTTTGAATTTTTGGAAATGGTGAGTTAAATAATAGGAACGTTGTAGAGAGAGTGAAAGGATGAATATCATGAGTTAGCGAGATGCAAGGGTAATGCTCGTATCTTTCGGTGAACCTGTCAACCCTGTTCCATGTAATCCCAAGGATAGGTCTCAGTATGTGCAAAATCGTACGCTTGTGAAGTTCATGACGTAAGGAAAATCATATTACTGTAGCGAGCTACCTATTCATCTAGATGTTAACACCGCCTGAAAATCTCGGGTGCATCAACACGGTGTCGTTAGAGCTATATTCATTATTGCAAAGAACCTCAGTTGAAATGCAGTCGGAATGTGGGACGCGAGTTCTGCCCTGGCTCCTGTCCGTATTCACCTTAACGTCATCTGCAATACAAAACTTGTTTGTGTGTACGGGCGGCGAAGCTGTATATTGTACATCTAGATATTGGTATGGCGGAGTTTACCGCATGGTCTGTGGGTTTTAGAGGGGCCTGCGTTATCATGCGCGAGCAACTGTCTTCTTGTCTCATCTCCGTGCACCGGCGTTTGCTCTGTTTGACTATCTTCAAGAACGTGTTCAGAAACAAGAATATCTAAAGGCGCTTGCTAGCAAACATTGAGAAGTGTGATTTCCCTACGTAGATTCATCGGACAGTGGCTGCTAAGCTGGCCGATCCCATGTTTAGAATGCAATTGCAACCATTTTTTCTAAAGGACGTGAACCAGGCCTTTGCGTCAAACGTCCGGTTCCTTTAATACTTCTTAGTCGAGGACAGCGATCCACGAAAGAATGAACGTGAGACTTTCTCGAGAAGACTTGGTGGATTTGGCCGTCAATTCTTAGGGATCGACGGTTCACACGCACGATGGACCTCCCTGCAGGCGATGTGGAGTCGTGTGTTCGAGAGGAAGCGCCATCAAGTTTGTGAATTGCGCCCTCGCGACAGCTTGGATCGGAAAACTCCGTTTGCGCCTTCCTCCTCCGCACTCTGACATTGGGATCCTTCCGTGGAGTTGCTTTACTTCCAGACGCCACTAGTTCCTCATGCCGTACGGGAGGAGCCCATGGATCGTTCTCCCGACCAGGGACAGCATCAGTGAAGCCCTCTCCCATCCCCAAACTCCCCCCCCTTTCACCCCTCCCCCGCCCACTCTGCTCCCCCCCTTTGCACGACTGGCTGAACGTCGGCTTTGCACACCTGCACAGTTCTGTGCGCAGTAGATTCCGCCGGCAGAAGNCCCCCCCCCCCCCCCGATATGGAAATTTACAAATGTTTTCAATGTACACTTGCATAAGAGCATTTTGGCACTCAATTTTTCCTTGCATACTCTCGCCCTCCTCAAATGACTCTTTCATAGCAGTACTCTTTCTCCCCTTATGGAAATGTGGAAATGTGCCACTTGCACCTTTACACATGATCATTTTTGCATTGTATTTCTACCTTGAATACTCATCTTCCCCGCTCCTCGGTTTACCCTTCTATAACACTATGCCCCCTCCCCATTATGGAAATGTGTAAATCTTCTATAATGCATGTTTGCATAAGAGCATATCAACACTCTACTGGTACCTTGCATACTTCTCCCCTGTCCCTCCTTAGATCACCCCTCCATAACATTATCTTCCCCCCTATGATTGTGTACAAATGTGCTCTGATGATCCTTTACACAAGAGCATTTTGGCACTCTATTTCTACCTTGCATATCCCCAATCCTGGAATCACCCCTCCAAAGCACTACCCCCCCCCCCCCAAATGGAAATGTAAACATGTGCTCCAATGCACCTTTGTACAAGAGCACTTTGGCACTCAACTTTTGCCTTGCATATGTCTTTCCTCCCCCTCCTCATATCATCCCTCCATGGCTCTCCTCCCTCATAAAGAAATGTGCAAATGTGCGTACATGCTTAATTTCACATACAAGTATTGGCACTCTACAACTCCCTCTATTTTTGGTCACGTTGCATTATTACATGTGGTGGCTTTTGTAGTATACACACACGCATGGATCTCCATGACCATGGTCCCAAATTGTTCTTTGTGTGATGTTGAACACTAGAGGATGGAGCTTATGTGCATCTTGTCGTGCTGCATGACTAGATGTACAATGTCTTTGAGCATACAATCAAGGATATGCTGTGGTCTATAGATGTCTAACCCTTGTAAACCCTGAATTAATTGTTTTGTTTCATGTTTCAAGTAACATTATGTTTATTTTGAAACATGAATCTCATTCATAGCTCCTTAGTCACTTTTGTTCCTCTTCAACATGCACTCTTCAAAGTACTTTGCTTGTGTTGTAAGGTTAGACATGGGCACGTGTCAAAAAAGGAAATAGTGATGTTTAAATTGAGAAGTTAGTGAAATGGACCACAAGCAATAGTGTACAACCCACGAGCTGCTCTCTCAATGATGTAAGGTAGATACATCTCCCTAGCCATGCCATCACGAAAATTCTTTGCATCAGATGATGCATCACGATTGTTGACAAGAATGTCTACACGTGGCAAATATTTGTGCACAACATGCATGTTGAGCCTCTAGTTATCCATGTAACCCCCTTTCTCTACCCTTCCAATAATAAAGATGTTGTGTAAAATACAATAAGGAGTAATAATGTCAGCTTGGGCACCTAGAGAATAACCCTTCAGGTCTACAAAAATCTTGCTCTTCTTCTTAAGCTGATGGATGACACGCTTCACTATCATACGAAGGGATGAACGACACATGTTGAAGAGCTCTTGTTTGATTTTTGGAACTTTTTCTACAACATTCATATGGTAGCATAGCGTATATGCAAGTGTAGATGCCAAGCGACAGACACTACTACATGATTTATTTGGGGATCACCCCATGGCCACATTCAACTAGGTCCATGAGCCCCTATTTTTTGGGGAGAACTAATGTCTACTATGCAAGGAGAACCCTAGGTGGGTAGGGCTTGGGGGGGGGGACGGAAAGAGGCACGATTGAAAGAGAAATAGCTGGCGACTCAACATTGTACGTTGTAGTGAATGTTTGAGGCACATTGTGTGTGACTTTTAAAGAAAACGATGTTAGACATTGAGCCTATTGATGTCTTGATAATGAATTCCAACGGAGGAAGGTAGGTAGCGAGATCAGTTTTTGTTGGATTACATTGTCGAGGACCGGTTATTACAGCTCCTAGCCTCACCCATAGCTCACTTCGAATTTCCTTGGTGAGTTGAGTTTGTTTGCAGACCTTGCCGTAAACTTCTAGTTTCGCATGATGTTAGTAACGAGCGATATCCGGGAAAAGAAGAGTAGATAGGTTATGAGCACTAATTAAAGATATAGTGAAGATGTCAGCTTAGACTCATCGTGAAATGGGGGCATGCCACCCTGGTTTGATAGGCGATACTAGCTCCACGTGATTTCAAATTATTCTTTCAAACAAGAAAACCCGTTTACGTTCAGCGACTGTGTTGTAAGTGATACAATGGCGATTATCATGGAAATTTCGCAAAACATAATGCGATTTTCCATGATTAGCGGGAATCTCTCCTTGTTTGGTCACTTCCCTAGCCAGGAATTTTTTGTGTCATTTCCCTATTGAAAGGAAGAAAATAGATCATTCATGGAGAGAGATGGGTAGATGAGCGTAAAAAGAATTTGACGTGTCACTTTGGTTACTGCTCGTTTTGATTTTCATCAGGCAAGCAACGTTTGTCCTTAGATTCTTAGCACAAAGGTGTGAATTTCGTCACGAGTGGCTGGAAAGCGCACTGAAGACCGGAACGTTATGAGAACCTTAATCCACCATCATAGTCGAATATGTAGGTACCGTGTTGATGTCTAGGAGGGGCCAGCATCTGGATGGTGATGGAGGTTGTTTTGTTGCAATAGTCACTACCAAACAGACGAGTGTTACATTTTTGTGTTGCCCCCATGCTCTGCTGGTGTCAGGTAGATCTCGTCGGCTGGCATAGATTTTCATCGCAGAGAAATCTTCAGAAACCACTACGATGTTTGCGATTTTTCCATTGAGCGACTAGGATTTGCCTTGTGATGTTAGGACAATGGCGTATCATTGAAAAGCATGTTTTCAGAAAGGAGAATCACAATAGTGTTCTTAAAAATTTTCAGAAATTTTTGAAAGAGATGGGTCTACAAGTGATTGTATGAGTTTTTATGAGGAAATGAGACCTTTCCTTTTTTCATATTCAAACAAGGACTTGTTTTGAATAATTTTGCATTTGTGGAAATGGTGAGGTAAATTATAGGAACGTCGTTAAGAGAGAAAAGGATGAATATCATGAGTTAGCGAGATGCTAGGGTAATGCTCGTATCTTTAGGTGAACCTGTCAACCCTGTTCCATGTAATCCCAAGGATAGGTCCCAGTATGTGCAAAATCGTACGTTTGTGAAGTTCATGACGTAAGGAAAATCGTATTACTGTAGCGAGCTACCTATTCGTCTAGATGTTAACAACGCCTGAAAATCTCGGGTGCATCAACAAAGTGTCGTAAGAGCGATGTTCATTATTGCAAAGAACCTCAGTTGAAATGCAGTCGGAATGTAGACGCGAGTTCTGCCCGGGCTCCTGTCCGTATTCACCTTAACGTCATCTGCATTACAAAACTTGTTCGTGTGTACGGGCGGCGAAGCTGTGTATTGTACATCCAGATATTGGTATTGCGGAGTTTACCGCATGGTCTGTTGGTTTTGGAGGGGCCTGCGTTATCATGCGCGAGCAACTGTCTTCTTGTCTCATCTCCGTGCACCGGCGTTTGCTCTGTTTGACTATCTTCAAGAACGTGTTCAGAAACAAGAATATCTAAAGGCGCTTGCTAGTACACATTGAGAAGTGTGATTTCCCTACGTAGATTCATCGGACAGTGGCTGCCTAGCTGGCCGATCCCATGTTTAGAATGCAATTGCAACCATTTTTT
The DNA here is from genome assembly GCA_023375785.1 of Penium margaritaceum. Lineage (NCBI taxonomy): Eukaryota > Viridiplantae > Streptophyta > Zygnematophyceae > Desmidiales > Peniaceae > Penium > Penium margaritaceum. The sequence continues at coordinate 82,126 of SZWC01005075.1, read as the reverse complement.
CTAAAGGACGTGAACCAGGCCTTTGCGTCAAACGTCCGGTTCCTTTAATACTTCTTAGTCGAGGACAGCGATCCACGAAAGAATGAACGTGAGACTTTCTCGAGAAGACTTGGTGGATTTGGCCGTCGATTCTTAGGGATCGACGGTTCACACGCACGATGGACATCCCTGCAGGCGATGTGGAGTCGTGTGTTCGAGAGGAAGCGCCATCAAGTTTGTGAATTGCGCCCTCGCGACAGCTTGGATCGGAAAACTCCGTTTGCGCCTTCCTCCTCCGCACTCTGACATTGGGATCCTTCCGTGGAGTTGCTCAACTTCCAGACGCCACTAGTTCCTCATGCCGTACGGGAGGAGCCCATGGATCGTTCTCCCGACCAGGGACAGCATCAGTGAAGCCCTCTCCCATCCCCAAACTCCCCCCCCTTTCACCCCTCCCCCGCCCACTCTGCTCCCCCCCTTTGCACGACTGGCTGAACGTCGGCTTTGCACACCTGCACAGTTCTGTGCGCAGTAGATTCCGCCGGCAGAAGGAACAGCAGCAGCAGCAACACCGGCAACAACAGCTCTCCTCCTGCGACTTCAGCTCCGGCTGCAATAAACTCTTAGCGCAGCTCGAGACCAGGTGGGAGAGGCCGAGTGCTCGTCGCACCGGTGCTCCACTACCGCCGCATTGCATGCCGCTTTGCACTGCAGACTGGAATCTGCGCCTTGCACGCTGCCAGCGGGGGAGCGGCTGGGAGACCCTAGCAGCTGCGCCCGCGCTCAGTTAGCATGAGATGATGACTGTTGGAAAAATGACATCCCGGATGGCTGCACCCGCGCTGCCTCACTCTCTCGCCTGCCCTCCTGCGCCTGCCGTCTCGGCGCATGCCTCGTGGCGGAACGTGGGCAAGCGCAGTGCAGGCGGAAGGGAACGCTGTGGCACGCGCGGACTGTCCCGCAGCAACTTCGCGGAAGCCGGCCGCAGCGGAGTCACGGCACAGTCGCATTCAAGAAGGCGAGACGGCAGCAGCAACAGCAGCAGCACCAGCAGCATCAGTGGCATCAGCAGCAGCGGCAGCAGCAGCATGAGAAGCAGGAGCGCAAGCAGCAGCAGCAAGAGAGGGAGGAAGCGCATCCCGCGGAGCAGTGTTCGTTCTCCTCAGGCTTCAGCCGCTGCTCGACCCTCTCCCTCTCCCCCGCCTACTCGTGCACCGCAGGCCGGCGCACCCCTGCGCACAGTCTTGGACGCCAAGAGGGTGGACGAGAGGGAGCTCGGCCTCCTGCTGGCTCTGGACGGGCAGAACTGCTGCATGTTCCCTCAGCCCGCGGCGGCAGGAGGGCGGGGTGATGGAGGAGTGAGGGAGGGAGCGGTGCCGGTGGGGGTAGAGGACGGAGATGGCCTGGTGGGGGGGAGGGATGAACGTGGGGAGAGGTTAGGGTGTGCTGAGGGCTCGGTGGAGGAGGAGGAGGAGGAGGAGGAGGAGGAGGAGGAGGA